>SNQJ01S0017507.1:75265-87709 GCA_010110895.2 Picea sitchensis | reverse complement strand
GCTAATAACCCTAGAAGCCTTGTCGGCTCAAGAAGATAATTTATATTAGGTTATTAGCCTCCAAGAGAAGAAGTCGGCCAGAAATAATAATAATATACTGAACAGACACTTATCTAGAAGGAGAAGTCGGCCCCAGCAAATCTGGAAAAACCAGTATAAATACAGGGCGCCAGTTCTCATTTGACAGCATCTTAGAATTGCAGTTCCCAGTTTGGTGCGCACTGCAGTTGCAGTCTTGTGCGCAGGTTTGGAGGAGAGTTGCTGGTGCAGCTGCAGCAGCAGCAAGTTTTCAGTATTGGTTTGAATATCTCTTGGCTAGGGTTTGGGACTATCTAATCAGTCTTTTGTGTTGCGCTATCCTTGGAAAGAGGTGCGCTACCCTTTGTTTGGCTATCTAGCCTAGGGTTTACTTCCGGAGGAATTCTCAGTCAAGGTTAAGGTGCTCGGAGGGAGGCTTCGGCCTATGGTTGGGTGACGAAGGTATCGTCAATGGTAAAACGAGCACACCATCTTCTATATTCTAACAGGAAGCTCATAGCAAACTGCAAGAGGGATCTTGCTAATGAGTTCGAGATGAAGGACTTGGGGCTTATGCACTATTTTCTTGGTTTGGAGGTGTGGCAGAAGGTTGGGCAGATTTTTCTTGGGACAAGGGAAGTATGCCATTGAGATCCTGAAGCGTTTTGGGATGCAGGATTGCAGGCCTATGGCAACTCCAATGATTAACAATTGGAAGAAGATAGATGCTTCCAAGTCAGAGGGAGTGGATCCCACACTCCACAGGTAGCTCATAGGCTCGTTGATGTATATGGTCAACACTAGGCCAGACTTGTACACTGGGTAGCTGCAAAGCATGTTTTGAGGTATCTGCGTGGCACGGTTGAGTATGGATTGAGTTACATCCAGGGTGATGGAGTGAAGCTCGTGGGTTATTCGGATGTAGATTGGGCAGGCAGTGCTGTGGACAGGAAGAGTACTTCAGGTTGTTGCTTCAGCTTGGGGTCGAGAGTTATTTCTTGGTTCGGCAGAAAGCAGAAGTCAGTTGCTTTGAGTTCTACAGAGGCTAAATACATGGCGGCCAGCTTGGCATTTGTGAGGCCATTTGGCTACGCAAACTACTCATGGGGTTGCTTGATCAAGAGTTGGAGACTACAACGATCCACTGTGACAATCAGAGTTGCATCAAACTCTCTAAGAATCCTGTGTTTCACGATAGAACACATAGAGATTCGTTACCACTTTATCAGAGACTGTGTGCAGAAGGGAAGCGTGAGGCTACAGTTTGTGCCAACCAGTGAGCAGTTGGCAGATATACTCACAAAGCCTTTGGTGAAAGGAAAAATTGTTTTCTTCCGAGACAAGTTGGGGGTTGTGCAGAACACCTTCCTCGCTAAGAGGGAGTGTTAAAATTGTAGCGAAGAAAGGTGTCTACCCATGCTTTTGTGTCCTAGCGCATGAGGGGGACATTAAACACCCAACTGTACTCTTTATTATTCTTGCCTAAGTTTAACTTAGGAAAGTATGATAAGTTGTGTTCTAATTTGTCATTGACTTTATTTGCCTAAGTTTCTAAAGTTCACTTTAGAAACAACTTAAGTTGTCTCGACAGAAGATTAAGTCCTAGCCATTGATCTTGAGAAAAGATAGATCTGATCTTCGCCATTCATTTAGAGGCTAGATCTAATCTCAGCCATCAATCTCTTTGGAGATCTAGGGTTAGGCCTAAGAGGTTAAATTCAAGAGTATAAAGAGAGGGTGAGGGCACTAGTTATTCATATAATTGTATTGTGATCATCTCAGTGATTGAGAAAGAAAGGAAGGGGGCACAAGGGTTTCTTGTGAGCCAAATTTTCTGCAGAGATTTCTGAGGACAAGGAAGAAATTTTCTGAGAACAATGAGGGTTTGGAGAGGCTTAACAGAGGGTTGATTAGCTGTTTGAAGGAGTTGATTCATCTGTGGAGTGACTCCTTGATGAAGGAGAGTCTTGGGAGGCCATACGGCACACCTAGGAGGGTTTCCTATTGGCTGTAAATTTCCAGATCTGATTTGTGAGTTGTAATTTGTATTATTGCTGCTGTAGATTGTCTAAAGAAGAGAAGAATAAAGCCCTCCTTTGTTGGTTTTCCCTGGAGTTGGGGTTTCCAGGGTATATCTTGTGTTCATGTGTTGTTTGACTATTAATTTTCGTTGTGCATGAACTTTACTCAGCTAGTGTAATCATTGTATAGATCAGAATTTTTATTTCTGCAGGAAGATTAAATTTTCTGGGAATAATCTATTGTGCTTGATTATCATATTGTTGGGTTCAAAAGCTTTTACAAATCCTTTGCTATAACATACTCATTAAGCAAATTTACTGAATAATAGCACGAGTGAGTTTTAACAAATAAATCAACGGAAGTGTTAGAACTTAAGGGCAAAAAGTAAACTATCCAGAAACAAAAATAATTTTAAAATATTTTCTAAACACTTGCTACTGTAATTCTAGATCAGCAATACATTAAAATTTCTGATGCAAAATAACATAAATCTGAGTATTACCTTAGCCAAACAAAGGACAAGATTATCTGATATGTTGTTGTGATCCTCTTTTCTGTATGCTCAGAAAAAGCTTCAAGGGATCATGGATCAAACCCTCAGGATAGATCTCATCATGATCCTTTGAACAAATTGCCAAGAAGAACCTTTTAGGGTAGTGGACCAAAAAACTGACCAGCTGGCTGAGAATCAAGATGCCATGCCAACATCAAGCAATAGGGCTAAGAACAGAACTGAAAGGAGGCCTCAAACAACCCTAATAACTTCAATCCAGAAAATACATAAACTGCTACAGCAATAGACAGAAGTACTAGCAGTTCTAGGACTGCCCTATCAAACCTTGTTCAGGGTACTAGGGCTGCAAGTAGATGAGGTGAGGTAGCATACACAGGGTTGCACCAGCCGAGATGAGGACGGCATCAGCATACATAGGATGGCACCAGCACATATGAGGACGGCATCAGCAAACACCAGCAAATACTAGAACAGCAAGGGCGGCACCAACAAACAGTTGGACAGCAAGGGCGGCACCAGCAAACAGAACCAGACCTTCAATCAGCAACAGAAAAGGAGACCTGTGGCAAGCTGGAAAAGACCCTTAGGTCAGCGGCAGCAGGAGGCTGGAGAGGGTAAGCCCACGGTGGCTTAACACACCAAGAAAATCTGTAGAGAGGGGCCGGAACCACTTAGCAAACTGAAGAATAGGAGCCGCAGAAAACCTCAGACCAAAACTCGGCTAGGAGAGAGTGTGAGTGTAGTGAGTGAGGTAGGTCCCTTTATTTAGTTTTGGTAGGTAGGCTAGGGTTAGCACATTAGCCCTAACTTTAGGGTTAGATTAAACCCTAACAATTAAACAAATAGTATTTTATAATAAAATATTAAATGTTAAATTAGAAAAGTCAACAAGGAAAAATAACAAGTCAAGGAGAGGGGTTTCAAAAAACAAGGCGGCTAGCATTCTTTAGGAAGAAGCAAAGAATCGAACCAACACCCAAGCAACAATTAAGGGGGAGCATAACTCAAGCCAGGGGTTGCAAAAGTAATAAGACAAAGTCAAAGGGGGTTCTTCTACAGAATGTCCACATGAGTCTCATGATATAACTTATAAGCTTTTATCATCCCAGCATATGAGGAAGGTCAATGATGTGATCGTGCCCTTCTACTTAACTGCTCCTAGGTCTCATGGACCATCCCGGGAGAGAAGAGGGTCACACATTATCTCGGCTTGGTACTTAACCAAGAAACTGCCTGATCCCAGACCAGGATACCCCAAAACACATCTGGGGGCCCTATATCACAACTAGGGTCTTATCCACCAAGGTACACAACCAAGGATCAATCCAAGCACCGAGCAAGGATTTTCTGGAACACATCTAGAGACTTATACCATCGAACTGGTTGGTCCTTGACCAAGAACCCCGGCAATACACTGGGGGGCCAACTAGGGTCTTTTGTCATGGCTTTAACTGCGTGGTCCCAGACCAAGAACCCCAGGAGTGTACTGGGGGCCCTAGATCTCAACTAGGGTCTTTGCCATCCTCCCGGAGAATGGCTCTTGCAACTGCATTAATTTTAACAGGAAGCATTAACAACAAAAACCATAACGCATTGCACGAGATATTTTTGGGTAAATAACCCCTAGAAAAACCCTCGCGGGAAAACTAGATCTGTGACAATTTTATTAAATAAAATCAAGGCTCCCGTCCTGGGATAATGGCCCTTCTGAGGAAATACAAATGTTGCAGCAAATAGCATAGCCCACCTAGTTGTTATTTCCCTTGTTACCCCCTTGCACCCTTTCCTCGACCCCTACCCCTACACACCTGAGTGCTCACTCACTCTTTGTGTACCATCATTGTGTCTCCTCCTCTCACAGAGGTTGTCTTTTATAGCCTTGAGTTTACCCTAAGTCCAAAGCCCTAGATCTCCTAAAGAGATCTACGACTGAGATCTAATCTCGCATTCACTTTAGATCTAACGGCTAGGACTTAATTTACTAATGCCAAATACTTTAGCATTTAATTAAATCAAACTCACTTTATTACAAAAGTACATTCACTTACATAAATTGAATCTCCTAAGTTTCTAAGAGGCATTTAGGACGACTCCCATGTGTTGACACAACCCACGTGGAAGTAACTGTCCGATGCTACTAAAAACATCAACAATTATTATTTTTAATCATCACTATAGACTCTATAAAATATTCATAATTATTAATGACTAATTATTTATTGGCATTGTTAACATTATTTTAGCGATGTATTAATACAAGTAGCTATTTCATATATCAAACAAGATTTGTGAAAAAACAAATTGGGTGGGAACATGCAACTTTAAATACACTCTAAAGTTCCTTCCTTCATTAAAACCTTAAACTAAGATGTTAATCAAATATCAAATATCAAATAAGCTACTCATGTTTATTTGTCATTCTATTTAGAATATCCCTTAAAATGAGCATCCAATAATCAAAATTTCAGAAATCAATAATGATCACTTCTTGAATAGTTGTGAGTGGCACATTCTTAATTTTCAAAACATGTGACTTCAAGTGCACATACACTCTAAAGTTCCTTCCTTCATTAAAACCTTAAACTAAGATGTCAATCAAATATCAAATCAGCTACTCATGTTTATTTGTCATTTTATTTAGAATATCCCTTGGAATTAGCATCCAATAATCAACATTTCAGCAATCAATAATGATCACTTCTTGAAAGTTGTGACTGGTAGATTCTTAATTTCCAAGAGCCTTATCACAGATCAATCATATAAAGAATGCTAATATTTGCAATGTCTTGCTCATACCCAATAGATGCTCACCATAAGGCAAAACATAACTTCTTACAATGGCCTAGCATTAAAGATTGTAGCTTCTTGTTGCAAATATTGTCTTCCAAGTGACACCCCAATTCATGTACTTTATATGATATCATGCTCTTGGCTAGGACAAGCTATTATTCCAACCACGCTTTGAGAAGGAAGCATCTTTGAGAAGGGTGGGTTTTAGTATGCTTGATGAAAGGGTTAATAATTTAATTGTATCAATACATCACTAATATTACATTAAAAATGTTAAATGACAATAAATAATTAGTTATTATGAATTGTCACAATTATCTCCTTTGGGAACTGGCACCAACGGTTTCTTGTACCATTCATCTGTTAGTTTCTATACCACAGAAGTGTCCTCCAGCCATGGTGCACTTGTTACAGACCTGGGCTCACCTTGCAGTTGTAGCAGCAGTCCGTACAGCCTCTGTTAGGGAACAGTCTACAGTCCTGTATGGTGCAATGATTGTGGAAGACAGTTCTGTGTTATAGAAGGGCACTGCAGTTCTAGTTTTAGCAGTCAAAATATAGCAGTTTGCTTTCCCAGTTTTAGGAAAAGTATTTCCAGAATTAATTCCTCTTCTGCTTTTGAGTTGACTTTTTAGATTTAGGGAAGTTCTGTTTTTTAGGGAAGCGTGGAAACTTCAGGTGTGGAGGAGTTGACTGCCAAGCTTGATACTACCTTCACCACGGTGTTATGTGTTTCCACAAACACAGTTTCCAGTGATGGGTGGTATGTGGACAGTGGAGCTTCGAGACATATGACTTATAACAAGAAGATTTTCCATTGGTTTCAAGAGCAGGAGGGAGGAATGTGTGTGGAGTTGCGAAATGATGCCACTTATCCTGTGAAAGGATTGGGCTCCATATATTTCCAGATGCCTTCAGGTGATGATCTTGAGTTAGATTCTTTGTATGTCCCTAATTCAACGAAGAGTCTGCTTTCAATTTCTTGCAGGACAAATTTACAGTGTTTGGCTGAGTTTGATTGTCAGCAAATCACCATCAGAGATAATAGCCATGGATCTGGTCAATTTTTGTCCAAAGAAGTGCAAGAAGGTCGCCTTTACAGGCTACTCGTAGATCCAGTTGAGCAGGTATTGGCAGGATGCCGTGATGGAGGAGGGTGCCTCCAGCCTTGAGGAGTTAATTATAGAAGGATTCTCTCAGCAAGAAAGGAGTTGACCTTGATGAGAGTCTCACTCCAGTTGTCAGAGGATTCTCCCAGGAAGAGGGAGTTGCCTTTGATGGGTTGATGAGTTTAGTGCAGATGTCAATTATTTATTTGATAGATCTAATGCACTTGTCTTGGCCCTGTATACAGAGGACTTCATTCGTGTAGGAAATCCGGACCAGTTCATGTTCTGGTGTGGAAAGAGTTTGACCAATGAAGTTGACATGAAGGACAAAGGAGGTTGGCAGGTTCTTGTTGCGGCATTCCTTGTACAGAAATTTTTCACCTTGAAGATCCTGACAAGAGCTCAGAGCACAGAAGGAAGCAATGATCCAGAGTCATGTTTCTTCAGGTTTGCGAGAGGGCAACAATTTGACCAAACCCCTAACAGAGGGGAGGTTCGAGATTCAAAGGGAGCATCTTGTGTTTGGCAGAGAACACTTTCCTTGGTAAGAGTGAGTGTTAGTTTTTATACTTGGAAGAGACCTCCAGCCATGGCACACTTGTTATGGACCTGGGCACACCTTGTAGTTTCAGCAGCAGTCCGTACAGCCTCTTTTAAGGTGCAATCTTCATTCCTGTATGGCACACTGATTATGGAAGACAGTTCTGTGTTATAGAGGGGCTGCAGCTCTAATTTAACAGTCCAGATTTAGTAGTTTGCTTTCCCAGTTTTAGGAAAAGAAGTTTTTCCAGAATTAGTCACTTTTCTGCTTTTGAGTTGACTTTTTCAGATTTAGGGAAGTTCTGTTTTTAGGTTGCTTTTGTCTAGCTTTAGATAAAGTTGTTAGAATTAGAGAAGTAATGCAGAACAGAAATGTCTTTTCAATTTTCAGTTAGAATAACAACTAAGTCTCATCCTCAGAACAGTAACCAAATACAATACTGCTTAAAAAAATCTGAACAGAGGAACAACAATTTGATTTGAGTTTGTAAACAAATTTCTGAGTGGGTACAGTCATTCAGATCTAAGATAGCAGAGTTAGATTTAACTGAGATCCAAAGACAAGATCATAGTCTAGATTAAACAATAGTATTCAGATTTAATCTATACAGATCAAAACTCGAACCAATATCCAGATCTGATATAGTTTTAAGTAATGAGCAGGCTATAACATTTAAGCAACTTCAGAAACAAAAGAACAGCAGATCTAAATAATAGAAAACTGAACAGGTCACTTACCTTGTAGTCTTACCTTTGAAGGAGTCCATGCCACACACAAGAAATGTAATGCCACTTGTAATTATGCTCAGAAAAAAAATTCAGGATCATAGATCTACCATTAAGGTTAGATCTCTTGCCAAGAGATGCATAGATTTACTTGCCACCAAGGAAGAGAAGCCACTTTAAACATCACACAAAATTTCTGTGATTAAAGCCTCACACACAGAAATTCAAGGACCCAAACCCTCATGCAAGAAGAGGTTACAGCCAGCTTAGAGAGGGCCGCGGCTCAATGGATAGGGGCCGGATCTATGCTAAAGGATTCACGGCTCAAAGAGAAGGGGCCGGACAGTGCTGGAGTCACGGCTCAAGGAGAGAGGGCCGGATCTATACCAAAGAGGTCACGGCTCAATCAGATCTGCTCTAGGAAGGAGACGGCAGCTTCACACAAATTGCAACAGCAAACAAGGTAAATCTCAGCTCAGCAACCCTTAACACAGACTTGGCATCAGCAAGGAAGGACCTTCATCACACCAAAAACACATGGACCTGTCAAGAAATTAACCAAGGCTGAACTAGACTGTTGGAGGAGGGCCGCAGCTTCAAAGAGGAGATCCGCTCACTTTGAAAGAGAATATGAAAAGTGTGTTTTAGAATAGAGGAGTAGGACTCTATTTATACTTTAGGCTAGGGTAGGTTAAATAGAAATAATAATAAAAATAACATGTTTAATTAATGTAAATATTAATTAAGCATGTTATAATTAAAACAATTAATTAATATTTTCACATTAACCCATAAAGCAAAAACAAAACCCCAAATAAACTCAAGCAAGGGTGAAGGGGGGGTTTAGGAAGGGTGACTTGGTGGCAATACTTGTCCATTCATTTTCAAGGTGACCTTTTTAATTTTATCATCACTGCATATGGGATACATCCCTCATGTGGTCATGCCCGCCTTCAAAGAGGGTCATATACCAACAAATACCTGATCAAAGACCAGGTGGCCTCAAAACATCTCTGGGGTCTTATCCACCAAGGATCAACCCATGTCCCAGACATGGGTACCCTGGAACATGTCCAGGGGCCCTCGACATATCTAGGGACATTAACTGCTTGGTCCCAGACCAAGAACCCCAGTCATATACTGGGGGCCCTCTCAGGGGTCTTTACTGTTTGGTCCCAGACCAAGAACCCCAGTCGTATACTGGGGCCCCTAACAAGGATCTTTTGCCATGACACTGATTGTTTGGTCCCAGACCAAGAACCCCAGGAGTGCACTGGGGGCCTTAGATCTTGGCTAGGGTCTTTGCCATCCTCCCGGAGAATGGCTCTTGCAGCTGCTTTAAATTCAACAAAAGTGCATGAGGAAAACTTAGGTCTTAAGGAGAGGGCGCTAGATCACACAGAGGTTATTCTTCTTGTTGGATTAGTCTTAGGGAGAGGGCGCAGATACCAAGGAGGTTATTCTTCTTGTTTGAGCACTCCATTAAAGGCAGTTTCTTCATGAAGGTAGAGGGCATTAATCCCGAGGCCAGAAATAGATCAAGGGTCGGATCTGCTTTTAATGTAAACCCTAGATGATCTTCTTGTGCTATCGTAGGGTTTAAGTTGCCAATTCTTTTACTTCAGTTCATAGTGAAGAAGTAGGGTTTGTCTACAGCATTGTTATTCTGTCTTCTGCCATAATAAACAGTGATGTGATTTGAGACAGACATGTGAGAATTCTGTTATATATTTTCTGCAGTATGTATTTCAGTTTCTAGTATTCGAAGTTAGCAGTTCAGATAGGTTGTAAAGCTTAAAGTTACCTAGGGTTTTAGGAGATTCTTTGAATACAGAATCTGTTACCATGGTATAGAAAATCTAACATCATCAATTCAGCAGGCAAACAAAAGCTGAGTACCTTTGACTGTCAACCAGATTGCTGGCAACAAGAAACCATTATGTTTGATAGCTGAGTACCTTTGACTGTCAACCAGATTGCTGGCAACAAGAAACCATTATGTTTGATCTACACCTTTGCATTTTCATAAAGGTTCTTACGGTTGTAATCCATGACACTCCTTAGAAATTGTAATCACCCAATCTACGGCTAACTTAACTCAGCTGTTGGTGTAATGGTGCTTGAGTTCGACTTAGTGACCCCTTTAGTGGTCGTTAATGTCATTTATGTAAGGCCCTAATGGTCTTTCATTAATGTGGTGGTTAGAAGGTGTCCTTAGTGGTCCAGCATTAATATGGTCGTTAGAATGTGGCCTAGTGGTCAGGCATTAATATGGTGGTTAGAGGATGGCCTAGTGGTCCATATTTATTGCGACAGTTAGCCTAAAGGTTAAATCTAATCAGCTAATCACTATATAAAGGGGTCGCGTGCCCCATTGTAAACACGTTGTAGAAACAAGTTGTGGAATCATGTAATGAAAGCAATTGTTCAGAGTGGAATTTTTCCTGTGAGGGTTTTCACCGCTATAAATCCAGGGTCGTAATTTTATGTGATAATGTGCGATATGTGATGGGACCTTTGTTCCCTGTTTCTAACGTAGGCAAACTGCAAATGTATTGAACTTGATCAACTGAAATTCCCTGTGCTGTTGCCAACATTTCAACAAACTCAACTGGATATGGGAATCCACTTGAAGCAATTTACTTCAGTAAGTTAGACTATTCAGATGAGGAATGGATATTTAAACCAAAATATCCAGCGGTAACTTGTAACAGATGAGTTTTATGCCAGCTTGACCTGGTCTAAGAATCAACACCGGGGCAGGCAAACTTACTAAGATAAACCTAATTTAAAATCACGAGCTGCAATTGACGGTCGTGTTATCACAGATTTACAATAAACTGATGTAATTGGTACAAATTTCCCTGAGGTCAAGAAACTAACCACGTAAACATACCAAAGGCTAATTAATGCACTCATTACTAACTAGGTTATATCCATATTAGACATGTAACCTATTATAAACATCCTGGAGGACCGTCTCGAACCCTATATGACACATATCATGAATTGTGATACAGCTCAAAGCTTCTTCGCGGATTCACGGAAAAAAGAAAGAATGAATGGGGTGATTTATGTGTTGTGAAGCAGAAAGAAAAATGAAAATCAAGATGAGAAGGAGGCTTCGCTTACAATGTAGAGGACTGGATCAGGGGCCTTTGCCCTAACAGCCGCATTGACAGCTTCCTCGATCTTGCGAGATAATTTGTGCTTCTCCAAATACTCCTGGACTTGCATCTTGTCTCCTTATGCTAAGGGCTCTCTGTGATTGCTTGGATTCGATCCGAGGAAGATGAAATTGTAAATATGAATGTGATAAATGAATCGTTAATCCTCCTTATGCTAAGCACTCTGTGTGATTGCTTGGATTCGAAGCACTCTGTGTGATTACTTGGATTCGATCCGAGGAAGATGAAAATGTAAATATGAATATGTTAAATGAATCGATAATCGATCAAACAACTAGAAGCAGCGCCGAACAAATTATAGCTGGCTTCTACGTGAAAAGTTGATGTTGCAATTATTTCTTACACTGTAAAACAAACAAACCCCACTATCGAGAACCACCAGTACAAATGTATGCATTGCTTTTGCTTTTTCCAAAGTAAAAGTAAAACTTAGGGGGGCATGGTTCATGGTGGGACAAACGCATAAGATATTGACGGGAATAGAAATTTGGACAGCAACACCAAAGTCCCTCTAAATATCATTAAATCATAACAAGGAATCTATTCCAATGAAATACTGTTTTTCCTTCTGAGTTATCGATGTGATATAATAATAATAATATATATTTAATTGTGGGTTAAGTTATGGTTTAGGTGATAAATTAGAATGTTGGTTAATTACATATATAAAAAAAAATATTGATCTACATTTTTGGTTTTTTTTTTGAAGATTTAAATCAATTTAAAATTGGTAAAATCTTTGTGGTATCATTTTGCCATGCACAAAACTTAGATTGTAGTGGGATTCTCATTACACTTGAAATTTTAGTCAAATATTTGTTAAATTTGTGCTCAAAAAGGGATCTATTTTGCTACGAGATTAATTTACTCTGTAGATTGGAGGGGTATTACATTTGTTTATGGTGAATGAGTTTCCACAAAGGTTGAGGATGCATACCCACAATCTCCAAATTTGTGAATTTCGTTAGGATTATCATCTATTATCCCTACACACACTTTTGGTATTTGGGAATGTCTGCATTAAAAAATGGGTTGTTCTTGGTACTTGGAATACTACATTATGTGTTTGTATGGAGAAGGCATAAAACACATAAAATAAAAAACAATAGAAAATGTTTTTGCGTCAAATTTGAGAATTTCTCTATGAACATCATATATTGTCCCTACACACTTTTGGTATTTGGGAATGTTTTTAGTAAAAAAATGAGATGTTCTTGGTATTTGGAATACTTTATAATGTGTTTGTACAAGGTAAGCATAAAACACATAAAATAAAAAACAATAGAAAATGTTTGGTTTTTTCTTTAAAGCAAGGTGAATGTCCCACCTCCCACGTGTTGAAATAATGTAACTGCAAAGAGTATTCTAATTATTATTTGATATATTATTCGTCTGATCAATCCCCATTGTGGATTGATCATGTCGGTTATTGTAATAGGACCAAATCCCCTTTTGCGGATTGGTCAAAAGACAATTGTAATAGGCAGAATAAGAAGTCAGCCCCAGCAGATATTAAAGAGGCCCAGAAATATAATAA
>SNQJ01S0017507.1:27760-73570 GCA_010110895.2 Picea sitchensis | reverse complement strand
GCTCATTGAGAGACAAGTTTCGGATCTGTTGCTAGAGAAGAAGGAGAGAGAGAGTGGCGCATATCTGGGAGAGGACTTTCTGTATTAGTTTAAGAGATCTCTTGGCATTGTATTTGCTATCTATATTAAGAAAGTTTTGCTAGGTTTTCTTCCCCTATAGGGTTTCCCAGGATAAATGTTGTGTCTCTTGTGATTGTGTATTTCTCAGTGAACTTGGATTATGTTATTGTTATCTAATGAAATGCAAACAACTATAATAATGGCTTAAACATTAACACCACACCCTGTATTTTTTTCTCTATAGAACCCTCCCAAATTTTAAGAACTTCTATTGTTTCTCACTTGCAACATACTACTTTCAATACATTGTGGAGGTTCACATCAATTTTTTGGTGAAGAAAAGCTTTCAAAGATAGAAAAATGTAGATAGCGAAAATTCTCAACCATATTCCAAGTGCATTTTAAATCTAGTGAACATTATTTTAATGAACACTTGGAGAAGCATCATTTTTTCTTCGTTTCATTTTCTAAAAAATAAAAATAAAAATAAAAACATAAATTTGAATGGGAAAACAACTATGTTCACATTGCCATAAATGACATTTATAATTAATTGTGCATGATTATCAAATTGAACCTAATTCCATTTTTTTAATTTTTTAATGACACTCTTGAAGCTTTGTTATTTTAGTCACGATGATGTAACTATGTATCATTAGATTTCATTTTGATATGGATATTAATAATTTTACAATGAGAAATATAATAATTCTTTTACTTTGATTACAAATTTCTAAATTATGGAATTGTCACTTAAATCATAAATGTTATTAGATTTCATTTTGATTTGGAACCATGATGATTCGAACTCCGAGATGCAAGAATCACTTTGATGGTTCGCTCCAATAGAACATTGTCACGTGTCTTCTTCAAGAACCGTTGATATAGCTTCCTTCTATTAGATCTCCTTCATTTATCAGGGTAATGTTTTTTGCCCTTTGATTGATCAATCTTCGTTGTCGATCAATGATGATCAAGGGTCACGATCTCTTCTAGTTTCAAGACTAAACCAATTCGAAATGATATGATTTCAATCGTTGNTTAAATCATAAATGTTATTAGATTTCATTTTGATTTGGAACCATGATGATTCGAACTCCGAGATGCAAGAATCACTTTGATGGTTCGCTCCAATAGAACATTGTCACGTGTCTTCTTCAAGAACCGTTGATATAGCTTCCTTCGATTAGATCTCCTTCATTTATCAGGGTAATGTTTTTTGCCCTTTGATTGATCAATCTTCGTTGTCGATCAATGATGATCAAGGGTCACGATCTCTTCTAGTTTCAAGACTAAACCAATTCGAAATGATATGATTTCAATCGTTGATCTTGTATAATCAATGATCATGATCAAATCTCATCTCCTCTGCATCTTAAAACCTCTACGAAGTTTGCAGATCCTTCAACTTCACCTCGATTCCGTTCCTCTCTTTGATTCCACAGTCTTGTACTCTTCCACAAGTTCATAGGATCTTTGTTCTTCGATCTCCTCTTAAAGGTTGAACTTTCACTCACTTCACCACCATCTACACAAAATTCATCCATACAAAATGACTACAATCTGGTGTTGGTTCATATAGAACCCAAAGTACTCGTTCATAGCTTTATTAACATCAACAAAGAAATACACACACCATTATGATTTCTCATTCGGAATTATTAACAATCACATTCATTTACAGAGAATGACACACAGAGTAAAAAATGTTTTCCTTCATTAATCTTTGTACATAATTATTGAAATCACCTCTCTACACAGTTCCACAATCTAGGCTTCTTCCTTGTGGCTCAATTTCTCACTAATTGGCCATCCCTCTCGACTTTGGGTTGATTTCACACTAATTGGCCTCTCTTTCTGGCCAGATTTCTAATTAATTGCCCCCCCTCCATGCCCGTAGGCTTACAACATATACAAGAAGGAATAGGAACTGTCAATTAGTTCAAATCCTAGTCAAACTACAAAAGATCAACAACATATCCCCGTGATCTCTCATATCCACGAATTTTGCTAACAATGCAGATTCGTTTACATGAAAAAACACTAAGCTACCAACTCATCATTATCTGACTCTACTAGAATTCATTAAAAACCTGGAAATTACAATAATTTCAATTTAGGGAACCCACTCTCTTGGTAAATTCTAAGACCCCCTTAGGCCTTTTCAAAATGATTAATTTACGATGGGAAATGCACCTGCATCAGACTCTGAGGGTTAAAAAATTTCATGATCTCCCAATCACGAGTCTTCATTTGTTGAAGTCCTCATGGATCCCAAATTCTGTGCTTCTGCTTACTTGTTTTGTTGTCCTGTTGATGCATTGTTACTGTCTGCAACCTTCCAAGATCCCAAACTTTACTTTGTTGTGTAAACTCCTTTCTTCCTTTAGTAGATTGTACTTGCATGCTGCTCTTCTTCTTCTCCCCCTTGTATTTCCACTTGGAAATATTCATCAAATGCTTCCAGAACTCTTCTAATTCAATGTCCAATCTAGCTATTTGTTGGTACACATCAATGCTACAATTTGTCTCCTACAAATTTTCAAATAAATTTGGTATAGTTGTTGCCATCTCCTTCTCTTCACACTCTCTTATGTTCTCAATTTCCTGAGAATATTGTTCACTAAATAAAAACTTGTGCCACCAATAGTGCATATCTCAAAATTGTATGTTCAGTCTACATGATTGCTCAAACAAACTCTGCTCTTTGATCTCATTAAATTGACTAAACAACAATAGACACTTTCGTTGGTTGTGGAGCCTAATTATATTCCTTATTCATAGGTTTTGTTTCAGTCGTGTTTGGATCCCAATTCCTGATGGGGGGTTTGGGGGGGGATTTCCCCCCCACATCTATCGCTAAGGTGGGCGACAAAAAAACTTTTGGAGCCCCCCTGGCAAGGGTTCGGGGAAAGCACCCCCGAAGAGAATTTTTTGGGAAAATTGCTTTGTAAAATATTGTAATTTTGTAGTCAATCTGAACCGTTCATCATTAGGTTGCAGATCCGATGGTAGAAGTTATGTGAGGGGTTTTTTTTTCCTAGAAGGAAAATCTCTTTTATGTATGAGGGAATTGTATTGCGGCTATGTATGTGAGTGAATATTGTATTCTGAGAGAGGAGACTGTGAGAAAAGAAGAGGAAGTTATAGCAGGTATGTTGTAGGTTATATCCCTTCATTTGTTGGATAATAATAAAGGAAGGACTAGCAATTTCTCTATGTTGAAATATTGTAACTTTGAAGAATATTCTACCTAAGAAGGAGTGTTGAATAATATTGTTATATTTTATTTGTTAATTAGGCCCGATCGTGCCTTTGTAAAATTTGGCCCTATTGTGCCTTGACAATTAAATGTAAATTAAGAGGGTAAAGTGACAGGTCGGCCCAGATCTAATTTTAGGCCGGCCAGACCACTATTTATAAGGGAGGCCAACGCCTCATTTGTACACACACCAACTAGCTCTGTAGTGCGCAAGTCTTGGAGGAGAACCTACTGCAACTAGGTGTGATGTCAAGGAGGGTTCTTGGTCTATGTCTTGGTATCTCTTGGTTAAGTAGTGCACTACTCTTTCCTAGTGAAGGAGTATAGGAGGATCTTCTGCTTTGTTTCTGGTCTATCTATATTGAGGAAGTTTTGTTGGGTTTTCTTCCCCATGAGGGTTTCCTGCGATAATTTGTGTGTCTCTATTGTTTCTGTGATTTCCTCTCTTTCAATGATCTTATTTATGCAGTTGACGTGCTAAATGATTATAATAATAAATAAGAACCATAAATTTTAGTTGTATAAGTAAAACATCAACATGGTACTAGAGCAGGCATGAAAGAGACCAACTCACAGTTTATAAGAAGTGACTAACCTCAACACACCCTCTCAAAAATCCATTTTTCAGTATTGCGGCTATTGCAGAATTAGGGTTTCTGCATAAACCCTAAGTGTGACATTTTCCATGTTTAAGGAGGACGTTGGGGGAAGTAACCACATCTAGGAGCTTGCCCTAGGAGGGCGCATCTAGTCCCTGGATCATAATTCTAAAATTTGGAGTTTGAAAAAATTAGGGTTTCTTCATAAAACCCTAAGTTGCAGTTGCAATATCAATTGCAGTATCAGTTGTAGTTGAAGTGTCAGTTCCTTCATGCCAGTTGCAGTGCTAGTACCAGTTGCAATGAAAGTTTTTGTGAAGTATTGGGACTGATTTTTATTGTTCTAGTGTGCCTTACCCTAGCAAATCTCCATCTAACTTTAAGTTACAAGTTGAAGCACCTTTGAAGTTTCAAAGGTTCGTTATTGCTTTCCACTGCTGCTGGATGGTGCCACTACCTGTTGATACTATGTGAAACTACCTGTTGATACTATCAGAGGTATGTACTTACATATGTTCAAACTGTATCAATATTATAAAGGGTATTTGCAAGAGAAAGGGTCTTTTGTCTAAACAACAATCGTAGATCTAGAAGGATCTCAGATCCAACACATTCAGAGGAACAATGCACCCCAGGTTTGATTAATTGTATATGCCTCTATTTGTTATGGCATTATTGTGATCTTGTGAACATCTAGGTTGTATTTTGATCTCTTGAAGTTATGACTATCATACTAATCATTGGTCAAAATTAAAGTCAAAGTATTAGATTGATTAAAGTTGAGATTACAGAGTTTATTCTCTAACCTAGTTTTTCTGTCAAGAAAGCATATATCTTAGTACAGAGGATAGGTTGAAGAAAATACTTGTCATCTTAAGTGAAGGAAAATCAGAAGAAGAAAAAAAACACACTCATTCTTGAGGACAAGACTCCAGGTTCCAAGTTTGATTGATTAAATAGATAAGATTCGAATTTACACATATCAAGTTTGATAACTTCTAAACACTATAGTTGTGATAGCAATCTTCAAAAAGTTTTATTATTGAATCTTGGTAGCATGTGAGCACTACTGAGATAAATGCTTATTGTAATCATTTACTAGATATAACTAACATCTTCTCTAGGAAAAACTTCTTATTTTGTTTCTAGGTTACCATGGAGGAATGATTGATCATAACTCTAGAAGAGTGTTTCTCTCATTAATTATTATTGTATTTCTTACTTTTTACCCTTGTTTTAGGCAGGTCACAAGTGATAGATTTGAAGGAGCTACTCTGATGATTGTTCTCACTATTTTTTTTATTATTATTATAAAGAGTATTATTCTTGTCTATTGTTTCTCCCTTGTTTCTCTTGTTCCGAGCAAGTCATCGGTGATAACCCTGAGGGAGCTATAGTGACAACTGCAAGAGGCAACATATTAGATGAGACATGAAGCAAACTATCCAAGTTGTATACATGACCATATACATCCATGTACCGAAGAAGAAGAAGAAGAAGAAGCTACTTTTGCTAGATACACAACATCTCATATGAAGATAGATCATGAGGAGCAGAAGGCTCCAAAGATAACAAAATAAATCCCTCTAGTGCAGTTGATCACTCTTCAGATCACCAGGAAGAGTTAGTAGAGACAAAAGGGCATACACAAAATCAATGAAGTAACAAGGAAGATACCATCATGGTCCCATGACATTTTTCAGGACGCAAAGCCATATAGCATTGGTGTGCCATATCAGAGGGAGCAGATGGCTCTGAAGATTATATAGACTCAGAGGGAGTTAAGATTCAGAGGGAGCATGGAGAGTCAGAGTAAACCTGATCTCATAAAGGATCATATGGGAAAAAGAGACGTCTTCCAGGACTGACAGACAAATGCCACGAGTTGAGAAGACTAGATCGTAGCTTCAGAGACCTCTAGGAGACATGAAATCTCCTGAGAAGATTCCCTTGTTTCAATGATAGAGGAGGAAGCTGGTTAGAAGGACAGGGATATGGATTTTCCCTTAAGAACACAAGGGAAGTCAGTGGTGACTTCCAAGATTTATCTAACAGATCAAGCATGTTGCAGATAACAGTATAGAGATGTACAATGCTTGATTTGTGTCCAGAGGATTCTCCCAACAAGAGGGAGAAAACTATGACGAGACACTTGCTCCAGTAATAAAAAAAAGCATATATAAAACAACCATGATCAATTAAAATAAGTCGATGTAGTATGATATTCAGAGGGAGAAAATGAATATGTCATCGTGATGGAGTAGAGGAGCTACTCTCAGAGTTCAACAACTACAGTGAGAATGGAGCAGTCATTCTCAGTTTCAGAAAAAGAAATTGCAGGTGCAGAGTCCCAGTTCTAGAAGGAACAAGTTGCAGAGAGAATAAAGGACATGCTCTCAGGCAGTGAGATAGATAGTGCTTTGCAAAAATCACATAGAACCAACACATGATTGTGCAGATTGAGTTGCAGTTGAGCAAGTGTACCAGGTTGGTACAATGTGATGTGAAAAATTGGTTTTGAAGTACAGGATAAGAAGATTCATGTCTACAAGTTGAACCAAGCTCCAAGATCTTGGTATGGCAGGATTGATAGTTTTCTGATGAGCTTGGGATTTACCAAGAGTACAACTAATCCCAACCTTTACTTCAAGATTGAGAATGATGGACCAGTTATATTGTTGCTATACGTGGATGGCATATTCTTGACAGATGAAGAAAAGCTCATCACAGATTGTAATAAGAAGCTTGTTGTTGAATTTAAAATGAAGGATCTAGGCCCGATGCACTATTTCTTAGGTCTTGAAGTATGGTAGATCCTAGAAGTGATTTTCCTTAATCAAGTAAAGTATGTTGTGGAAATTATGAAGAGATTCAACATGATGGAATGTAGAGCCATGTCCACTCCTATAGAGACGAATATGAAGTTATTGGATGATACCTCATCATAAATAGTTGATGTTACTCTATACAGACAAATGATTGGTTCGTTGATGTATCTAATGAATACCAGCCTGGATATATGCTTTGTTGTGAACACCTTGAGTCAATATTTAGTTGAGCCCAGGCATGTTCACCTTGTAGGTACAAAGCATGTGATGAGATACCTTAAGGGTACGTTGGACTATGGCCGTTGTTATACTAGAGATTGTGACTTTAGATTGTATGGTTATATTGATTCAAATTGGACTAGAGGGGCTTTAGACAGAAAAAACACTTCAAGAAGTTGTTTCAGTTTGGGGTCAACCATGACTTTGTGGCAAAGCAAGAAGCAATCCAATATTATTCTCAGTACGACAGAAGCAGAGTACAATGCAACATGCTCCGCTAGTTGTGAAGCCATATGGCTTCAGAAGTTGTTGATAGGTCTATTTGACCTAGATATGGATGCTATTATGATATTTTGTGATAACAAAAGTTGCATAAAGATGACAAAGAACCTAGTGTTCCATGATAAGATGAAGCACATTGAGATCCAGTACCACTACATTCATGACTTGGTACAAAAGGGAGTTGTGAAGCTCCAGTATGTTGGCACAGATGAGCAGGTAGCAGATGTGTTGACCAAGCCTCTGTCTTGTGTGAAGTTTGAATTCTTTCGAGACAAGCTTGGTGTAGTCTGAAAGGAATTCCCTCGAAAAGGGAAGTGATGTTGATGATACTATGGTATCCTGAACATCAATAGGGCAGCTTGTTAGGATTTATATCCTAAGGGATTGATCATCCCTAGACATATCCCGTCGGGTCTGAATGGATGGTCTGTCGGATTGCCTATGTATGTATATACTTGTTGTGTTCAATATGTGGCAACTTGTTAGGATTTATATCCTAGGGGATTTAATTATCCCTAGACATATCTCGTAAGGTCCAAATGGACGGTCTATCGGAGTGCCTATGCATGTATATACTTGTTTTGGTTAGTAGTGTGGCAGCTCGTTAGGATTTATATCCTAGGGGATTTTATTATCCATGGACAGATCCCGTAAGGTCCGGATGGACAGTCTGTCGAAGTGCCCACTTTTGTTGTTGTTGTTGATGATGATGATGCTCTTGTCTCATTATGTTGCCATTGATGTTGTTGTTCCAGATTCGTGTTGTTGATGTTGATGTTTCAACTTCATGTTGTTGATGATGATGATGATGTTATTCCAGCTCTGCGCTGCAGATGATGATGATGCTCAGTTTCTACTGATGTTGATGCTGAGAAAAACTTCCAATGATTTATAGATATGACAGACAATGTTCTAGATGTTGATGATGATGTCTCCTCCTCTTGATGTTGTATTGAGTCCAGTCAGTTGTTATTGATGTTTTCAGTAGAATACCCTTCTTCTTAAGGAGGAGTATTGAAACATTGTAACTTTGAAGAATATTCTATCTAAGAAGGAGTGTTGAATACTATTGTTATAGTATATCTTTTAATTAGGCCCAATTGTGCCTTTGTAAAAGTTGGGAGGGTAAAGTGACAGGTCGGCCCAGACCTAATTTTAGGCTGGCAAGACCACTATTTATAAGGGAGGTCAGCACCTCATGTGTACACACACCAACTAGCTCTACAATGCGCAAGTCTTGGAGGAGAATCTACTGCAACTAGGTGTGACGTCAAGGAGGGTTCTTGGTCTATGTCTTGGTATCTCTTGGTTAAGTAGTGCGCTACTCTTTCCTAGTGAAGGAGTAGAGGAGGATCTTTTGCTTTGTTTCTGGTCTATCTATATTGAGGAAGTTTTGTTGGGCTTTCTTCCCCATGAGGGTTTCCCATGATAATTTGTGTGTTTCTATTGTTTATGTGATTGCCTCTCTTTCAGTGATCTTATTTATGCAGCTAATGTGCTAAATGATTATAACAATAAAGAAGAATTGTAACTACTAGATGTATAAGTAAAACATCAACACTCTGGTGGACGTTGCTCACATTGGTTAAACCACGTATATCTGTGTCTTAATTGTAATTTTGTAATATTGAACCAATTTTGCTTGAATTTCTTCACGTTTAAGAATTGCGTCACCTTCTCTTGTTTTTAAAGATGTAATTATGTTTTGATGTCGTCTTTGTAGCATGGACATGTGGAAGAGATTGATATTATTCTTCCCTACTTTGAGCCATTGAATCTTTGATTTTTATTTCCAGATCTGCTCTTCCTGTAGAGCTCTGATTGAAGGTTGGGAAGTGAGACGAGTTTCCTCTTCTATAAAATCCTTTGCTATTCCCTGCAAGATTATTTCATGTTGTAGTTGCTCCATTGATTGTTCCAAAATTTTCTTAGATTGGAAGATGTTGTCGAACTTTGATTTGTTCCATAATTTGAGTTTTTGTTTTAGATTTTTCAGGCGCTTCTCAAATCTGTACATAGGGAAGCCATTATGAATTGCAACATCTTTCCACCATTAGGATATATCGGCTTGGAAAGAGGGGTGATCCAACCATAATGGTTCAAATCTAAAAGGGTGATTAAGAGGGGCAACTTGAATATCAAGGTATATAGGCCAATGATCAGATCTGTGGCAAGGGAGAATAGTAGCTTCAATGAATAAGTTATGAGTAATTCAGGATTCTAAGAAGAGGAATCTATCTAAATGAGAGGTAATTTGGTGCACTCCTCTTCTATGGTTATTCCATGCAAAAATGTCATTGGTAGTATTCTAGTCTACAAGGTGAAGGTTACAGATGGTTTCCTTCAAGAGGTCAGATTCCATGTCCATATGAGGAACTACACCTTTTTTCTCATCAAGAGAAATGATGATCTTGAAGTCGCCTCCTATTATCCAATGGGAATTATCTATTAAAGGTGTCCACCTTTGAATTGATTGGAGGAAATTTGTTTTATTGGGAGAAGATTGGGGATCGTAAGCATTAGACATGAGGCCTTCCATTTTCGTTCCTAACAGTATGAAGCAAGCTGATATGGTTCTTCTGGTGGAAAAGAAGTCATAGAGGAGAATTTCATGAAGGTTCCATAGGATCGCCAAACCACTAGAAGCCCCTTCTCCATCTATGGTTTTCGAATGATAATTAGGCCAACATTTGTCGATTATTCTTTGGAGGACATCATAGGTGCACTTGGTTTTTTGAAGCATGAGAATGGAGGGATTTTCTTTTTGCAGTAAAGATTTAAGGACTCTTTGTTTGCTATTGTTTGCTCGGGCTATTGAATATTTTAATATTCCAGGAGATTACTTTCATTGAGAAGGTTGGGAGGAGGGTTAGAAGTTCTCTGTCATCATCTTGATACATCTTGAATTTACTATAAATTCTCCCAGTTCCTCTAGGAGCTGTTTTTTGGATTTTCTTCCTCTCTTTTTTGTCTTATTTCAGAACCTTAGTAGTATATTTTGAATTACTATTTTTTATACCTAGGGAGGATGAAGTTGAGTGCTTACCTTTGGATGATGCTACATGTTTCTCCTGTTATTTGGATTTGATGAGAGCTGACTTCAATAATTGGATTTAAGTATATGGTATAGATCTCCTAGGTCCATATCTTCTCCATCTTCAGTATCTTCTTTGTTATGCGTCGTATGGGTCATCTCTTCATCTTCATCGATTGGGAGATTTTGTTTTCGATCCCTCTTTCAATTGATTTTGATGTTGGGTCTTTATGGGAGTTTGATTGTCCTTTGACATGAGGTATTATTTTTGTGGGTTCAAATAATTAGAAGGGATGTCTACTTCTTGAATGTCGGCTAGAGATTCAAAGCTATTACTAAATCGAGGGCCTTTTGGCAGTGATTGCTGCATGTTTTTCCAAAGGATTTTTCTTTTTGAGGGAGCGTTTTCAAATCACTCAACGTCCTTAGTTGCCTGGTTGTTTGGATTTTCTTGGATATTCTGCGGGAAATCTCGGAATAAGTGACCATGGGCATGACACTTCTTACATTGGAAGGGGATGTGTTTATAATCCAGTCTAAATCCATGTGCCAAAGGCATATCAAGGTAGGGAGAGGCTTTAATACATTAATATAAACGTAGATTCTAGGATAGGATGTGTATCTGTTGTGGTGAGTTGTATCTACAATTCCGACGAAGATATGCAGAGTGTTACCTATCCCTTCTAGAATTTTAGAGTCCTAGTATTCCTAGGGAAATTAGTAGAGACAGATCCAAACTGGAGCAACAAAGAAATCTTCTTTCTCCGAGTTGAATTTTTCTTTCCAGAGGAAGATGTAGAGAACAATGGAATTAAAGAACTAGGGTCCATTCTGGAAGATTTGTTCCCCATCTCCAGTTGAGTTGAAGATAGCCATGAAAAATCCTTTGGAGTCAAGTTAGAGTTCCACATCACCCTTTGGATTCCAATGAGTTTTAATCCACCATAGGAGGGCCTTTTCCAATGGCCACAAGCCCATAAATTTACAAATCAATGCATGGTCCTGTATGTATTGAATGGTATTGTCAATCTTGGTAGATCAGATCTCAAATTGGGGAGTATCATAAGTTTTTGGAATGCAAGTACTAGATATTCTTTCTTCTATCTGGTTGAGAGTTTGTTGTGGCTGAGGTGTCACATCTTCTTAGGGAGTTGCACCTCTTTTTGGTTCTTCCTCCATGGGGGAGGGTTCTGACTGGTTACTGGGCGTTGATTTTCATGGGTTTCCAAGGGGATATTTGTTACTCCCTGCTATAATGTTTCGATAGGAGGGGATGTCTCCCCCTCCCGAACCAACCGCCATTGTTGGGATCATAAGGTACTATGGGTTGCATAGCATAGACCTAGAGCACTTCCTTTATATATATATATATATATATATATATATATAACAACTCACCATTATCCAACTCTTTTATAATTCATTAAAAACATAGAAATTACAGTCATTTCAATATGTCTTTTCAAAATGATTAATTTCTGATGGGAAATGCTCCTGCATCAGATCACGGTAGTATTAATCATATATAGACATTTGCAGAGAAATACAAACATGAAGCAAATAAATAAAATTTACCTCTAGAGTGAAGCACCTCCACTTTCACCCCAGTATTTGACCTTAGATTATAGCCTATCTACTATTGCTAGGGTTGTTAGGCTATTGAAGGACTGAGAGGATGAACTTAGATATGGAGAAATAATAGAACAAAGCTAGACCTACTCTCTCTTTTATCCTCCTCTTTACTCAAGTACCCTTCCTCTTTTTTATAAGAGGTGGGTGGGAAAATAAATAGTTATAATTGTTGCCTCTTGAATTTAATCCATAAATTAATTTATGGGTTTTTAAATTTATAATTTAATAGAGAGAAATTTTAAAGGTCATATAGGCTAAGGGAAATGAAGGGACCCTAAGGGAAATTTAAAGGTCATATAGGATAAGGGAAATGAGATTCCCCATTTTAGGCATGCAAAACACAAAAATAGTGAAGGAAATCACTAAACTATTTGTCCTATCTTCATTCTATCATGACTTGGATGTCTAGGCTACTTCTTGTCCATTTGTTTCCAGGCTTGAAACCCTTGAATGTTGCTAGCAAATTGATTTCAAAACATATTGTGTGAGAGCTCAGGGTATGTCACTGAGCTCAACTTTCATCCATGGTGAATAAGAAATCAAAACCAACAACGTAACACCAATATTAAGGATGTGCCTAATATCCCAATCCTTCATAGAAAAACACGAACTAGCTAATGACTTATCCTAACCACAAAGGAGATAACACACATAATTCTTGGATTTAAAGAATAATTGCAAAGGTAACCTCAAAAACCAAGTTGGCCAAAATGGCTAATGCAAATGCATGACAAAAGATAAGGTAAATGAATTGTAGAACCAACCACCAACCACACCTATTATATTAGATTGGAGGGTTGAGGATGCTAGGAATCTCATGCACGCACCTACCTTATCAATTCGATGTTAAAGGCTATGTACGAGATGGCTAGGTGGTGCCATAAAAAATGAGTATCCATTGTATCAAAGCCCAATGAAATTGGTAGGGTGGCAAGTGAAATCACATGGTTTGATTTCCAATATTCATACATTACATATGTTTTGAAACCTAGCCCAAGTGGACCAAGGTTTAGCATGGTTGAAACCCTGGTTTTGACCTTATGTCAGCCATGTATATATATATTTTTTATGGCTTATGGCTTATGGCTTTGGCATAGTTAAAAGCATAATGTTGAGCACACAGATGCTTGTAATTAGGGTTTGATTCTTTTTCACAACTTGCATTCACATTTGATTATGGACTAACAATGTATGCTTTCGCTGCAAGTATCAAGAGAATGAAACAATGAGCCATAAAATCCATGTCAACCACTAATATAGCATTGCATTCATCAATGAATAATCCACTTGTATACAATTGTCATCACATGTAGCAAGGTTGTGCACCCACATTCAAACACATGCTGATAACAATCCTTTGTGAACCATCAAGAGCCCTCCTCATAAGAAGAAGTTGAAACAAATCATGACACTATAACAAATTAGAATATTTTGTTAGAAACCAAAGGTATAAAAGATAAATTAGTCATCCTATCTCCATCAAGGTAGATGGTTACAAATACTATAAGCTAAATGCACAAATATATACTAGTTCTATGCTTTCATGTGATAAGACTAATGTTATCCCATAATACTTTTGGGAACCAATAGAGGTGAAAGCAAGAGCAATAAATAATAAACCCTTGGGGATATTCAGATATGCAAAAGATTTTTCTATTATGGTTGATAGACTTCCTTACATAATGACCTTGTTTGAATATAACACTATAGAAAACATACTTCTAGGGAAAGACTTTGTGCATAATCATATACCTTTCACTTTTGACCAATCTTATGTGTAGATGTTTGTTGATGGTATTCAGATCAAAGTACCTTTTTAAGAATTTTTATGAATAAAGGATACATGGTCCTCCTCCACAAGACAATGAGGTTGCACCATCCCAGGAAAAGCTTGTCATAATAAAGAAAATGGTTAAGAATGAAGAATTTCATGTAAGCACTATATTGGCACCTATTACGGAAAAATTGAAGAAACAATGCTCTGCTAATGTTCCTAATTCTTTCTAGTCTCATGAGCAATATTTTGTTTATCTACCCTAGAGAGAAGATTTCAAAGGTACCCCAAAAAATACTATTGTGAACCAAATGTCACCAAAAGAACAAGCCTACTTCAGAAAGGAAATTAATGAACTACTCGGGAGGAAATGAATAGAGAAAAATAGAAGTGCTCGGGCTTGTCCAACATCCTATTCCAACAAGCACTCAAAGTAAAAGAGGGAAAAAATAATGGTTATTAACTACACAAAACTAAACTTGAGGCACTCATGCCTATCAGGCATCCCTTCCCCAACAAAGAAGCGTTGTTACATAAGATCCAAAATTGTAATGTTTTTAGTAAATTTGACCTTAAGAGTGGATTTTTGAAAATACGGGTCACCCTAAGATTTGAATTTAAAACTAGATTTGTTGTGCCACACGATCAATGTTAATGGAGAGTCATGCCATTTGGCTTGACCAATGCACCATATGAATTCCAAAAATCAATGGATGATACATTTGGAGATCTTCAATTTGCAATAATCTATATCAATGATATCTCTATCTATTCTAAAAAGCATATAGAAAAATTCTACTAGAAAATGTACAAGAATGGTATGGTCCTCTCCTCGATGAAAATGGAAATTGGTAAGACTGGGACTGAGTTTATAGGTCTT
This sequence comes from Picea sitchensis, assembly GCA_010110895.2. NCBI lineage: Eukaryota > Viridiplantae > Streptophyta > Pinopsida > Pinales > Pinaceae > Picea > Picea sitchensis. The sequence goes on along the minus strand of SNQJ01S0017507.1, from coordinate 59,000 downwards.
GTCTTATCAGAAGGAAAAATAGAATTGCAAGATCATGTGTTAAAAAACCTAGTAGGTTTTCCAAATATTCTAAAAGATAAAATCTAGTTGCGTGGATTTTTAGGAAGCTTGAATTATGTTCATTATATTTAAAAAGGACAGGTAAAAGATGTAGCGTTCTTGTTTAAGTGCCTCAAGAAATACCTATGTTCGTCGATGGATCAGATGACTAATGTGGTCAAGAATAATAAAGGAAAGTTTAAGCACCTACCCAAGCTTATGTTTCCTAAGGAAGGACATTAGTTTATCCTAGAAACTAATGCATTAGACACTATAGGGCCAAGTATCCCGCTACAAAAGATAAATAAAAATGAATAAATCTACAGGTAAAACTTAGGAGCATTTAAAGATACATAACTTAAGTATTCTTCAAGACACAAGGAAATCCTGGCAATTAAACAATCCATCACCACATTCAAGTTGTTTCTTAGGCATGTTTATTTCATCATTAGAATTGACTTGAAGCATATGACAATGATACTCATCAACATAAAGTTATACGAACAAGGAAATAATTACAGATTAAGATGGACATACATATTTAATTTGTCAAGCAGTGGAAGGATGGAGATCTAAGGTATATTTTGGGTATGACGGTGCGGTGGAGGAAATATTCATTAGGGTTTCTACAAGATTACATCTCCTTAGCTAACTTTGTTCCATTCATTTGAGTGCTTCTAGGTCATCAAGGTGATGGACGTCGGTCTATATGTTGTGGACTATGGTGAGGATGACCTCCCAAGTCTATCATCTCATTCATGTAAAGAACTTGTGGAAATTTGGAAGAGTGCCAGTGTATTCAACGAGGAAGTGAATAACCCGGTGTTTTTTTTTCTCCGGATTCTTGATTACTATTGACAGATGGAGTCATTAATCATGACGTGGATAATAACTTGAACTTTGGATGAAAAGTAGCATATGTTATTCATCATACTTTGCATTTATGTTGTTAGTCTTAGACAACTTCATAATCCCCAAATCGGGTATTGGAGGCTTCGAGACATGGCGTAATAAGGCTTGAATAAAAAACTAACATAAAGGCTTTTATTTTAAGCTTTCTCTTCAAAATGACCCAACAAATCCAAAGGAAGATGAGGGCATAGTTAGGGTTAGAAGAAGAAGAAAAATGTATTAAGGAAAAGAAGGACACGGTTAAATTGGCGGTGGGAAAAGCACCGAGGATTTGGCTAGATGTGATATGGCGATTGGCCTTGGGATATATAACTCAGTTTCAACTTTTGGTCAAGGGTTGTATCTGCTTTGAGTTTAAGAGCAAAGAGGATGTAAAACTAATCTTCAATTAGGATTGGCTTTGGGGCCCCTCAAGTTTGGTGCTAGCTCGATGGAAGCCAAGATTTGGTTCTCAAAGAGAGCCTGTGAACATACAACATTTATGGTTTTTTTTTTCTAGGTCCACCTCTTGAGTATTGGAGCAAGGATATTATGGGTTCTATTCGTAGTAAGTTTGGTAGATGCATAACTTTGGACGAGAATTTATGGGCCATGCTGGATAAAAAAAAATGGTCAGGGTTTTGATTAAAATTGATGTTAGGGATGGTCTTCCGACCAAGATTGAAATTACAAAGGGGAGACTTGGTTCTAGTTCAAATCTTGGATCTTTGGAAGGTTCCCTTCCATTGTTCGATGTGTCATGAGGTTGGATACATTTGGAGAAAATGCAAAGTTCAAAGATGAAATTAGCAGAATAAATAAAAAGTGCAGGTAAAGAAGAATAAGGATATTGCTACATTGACTCCAAAGAATTTGGAGGAAGAGTTTTCTAGTATTGAAAAATATCAGGATGAAGGTGCCATTCTATGTTCAGTTTCTCAACAGGAAGGTCCTTTATGACCTTTGACACCTATGAAAGAGACTCTTCCTTCAGATTTGCCTATCAATAATGGATGTGTTGTGCCAGGAACTACAACCCTCCATTTTCTTGAAATCTATATCCATAATCCTCTTAAGAAAATGCCCCCCCTTGTATTTGTTTTGACTTTGAAAAAACTCCTCCGGTTTATTCATATTGCTATAAAAAAATTGTTCCTCAAGCCTCACCTTTCCTAAGATTTCACATCCTTCAAAATTGAAGCACTTAATTTTTTTTAAGTTTGTGTCTTTTGGATTTTCGACAAAGTTGATTGAAACTCGTCTGATGTACAATGAAGGAGTTACCGTCAACTTCTTCGATGTACATCAGAGGAGTTTTCCTAAACTCCACCGATGAGCTTTAACAAGATCGTCCTTTTCCCTCTGATTGACCTTTCAATCGCATAAGTTGCTTGCAACTCCTTTAATTTCCTCGAAAGAGTTGTCTTCACTTGCTCCGATAGAAATTCAACACACTTCATTCTAAGTTCACCAATATATATCGGAGGACTTCCCACAAAGTCCTCCGATGTACATCGGAGGACTTAAACTTAACTTCACTGATTTTAATGTTGACTACTCGCATTTAATGCATAAGTTACGGAAAGCTTATAAATAGGATTTTGTTACCCATATTCCATTGTTTAGTCAGTCATCAAGGAAACGAAGATAGTTCCCCAATGAAAGCCCATCGAGCCTTGATTTTCTCATCATCAACCTCTCACAATCTTCCATGTATCAACAAAAATCCAGGTAGGTCCTCTTTTCACCTTAATTTTCTCTTCCTGGTACTAGGGTTTTCATGCCAAGGTTAGATTTTTCTTTGTTTCTATTTTCTTACACTAAGAAACCCCAGTACCTCCCATGACCACCGTGGTAGTTTTCTTCCCCTCTGCACCCACTGTAACCCTGTACCAATGTGTATCAAAGCATATACGCTATCACCATTTTTTCCAAACCAAACCTTTGACTTGCACCCTGCCACGATATAGATTTGTATAGGTCACCAACGACTCTTCCATTTGCCTCGGCCCTGAACCATTCTTTTTCTAGCTCTGGTGCCATCCCAAAATAGAGACAACCTTGACCTTAGTCAATTGGTAGGACACTTATAAGCATAAATCCTGAAGTCTCTCAACTAAAGATTTCGATCCTTGGCCTGAATCAAACCATATGAATTTCTCTTTTTCTAGGGAGTTGTCACATTTTTATTTTGTTTTCAAAAACCTTTCTTTCGACTCCACTGATAACTATCAACACATTTAGCTTGAAATTCTCCGACTAACCGTGGAGGAGCTGAACATAACTTCTCCAATTTACATAAGTCATCGGAAGTCTTTTCGTCAATACCTCTGATCGCATTGGAGGAGTTTGTATCAACTCCTCTGATGTGATCAAAGGAGTTAAACTCAACTTCACCGATGACATATCAGAGGCTTCCAAGTGAACTATGGTGATGTACGTTAGAGCCTTTCAAGTGAACTATGGTGATGTACGTTAGAGCCTTTCAAGTCAACTTGGTCGATGGATATAGAAGTTGTTCATACTAACTCGACCGATTGATATCGAAGCACTTGTAAACAACTCCTCCACTTTACATCAGAAGAGTTAACATCAAACCCTCCAATTTTACCTTCTGAGCATGTTTTGAGTCACTTTCTTCCCCAATCTTCACCAGATTGCTCATCATGCCTGCTATTATTTTATCGTGTTCAGATGAAGACCTTCCACCCAACATCATCTCGAGTGAATTCTCCTGTACTTGAGTAGACTAGATAAGTTTTGATTTCATTATGATTTTGCGTTCATACTAATCCTATGCTTTCTTGACAGGTTCATGCATGTCTCTTAAGAAAAGGGAAACAAGTAAAGAGTCGAACACCAAAGCCTCTTCCAGCAGCAAAAAATTTGAAGATGAACTAGAAGTGGTTGGAGATATGTATTATGACACCTCTGGGCTCCTAGAAAAGGAAGGAGAAACACTCAGATGGGGAAATGTATACCAGATGCTCAAAAAGAAAAAATTCTCCATCGATGTTGAGGATCATGATGAATTTAAAAACTTCAACAACATCAGAAAATTTGGAGTATTTAGGGTAGCATCCCGCACAACTATATTCCCTTATGCAAATGCCATCACCTGGATCCTAAAAAATACAGATTTGAAAGATAGATATGTCTGTAACGCCATGAAAGAACCCATAACATTTTTTCTATTGAAATACCTCGCAAGATGATATCACATTAAGAAGGGGATTAAAAAGTTGGACAAAAAACTCCTTGATGAGTTTGAATACACACCCAAAGACTTGTTCCCCAGATGGTACAAGGCAAACAAGCAGTTCAAGCATAGACCCAAGGGAGGGTACCCCACGAGCGCTTTAAGGAAGCCTTATCAATATATGGTGGCCATGTTGTGCACGTTATATGGGGAACCATATGCTTCTTAGTTCCCCTTGTCTTACATGCCATTGATTTATTACTGCGTAGATTTAGGATTGTCATTCAATTGGGATGACATCCTGCCAACCAACCTGATGGTCGCCATAACTGCAATGGTAGAAGCTCAGCCAAGAACTTTTCAAAGTTTCCACATGTCTTCCTACCTCTTGGATATCATGTGCATCTCCCACTAGTACATGAACATGGGATGGAAATGGAAACCCCCAGACAAACCCATTCATGTTTATTGCAAAGTGCTCTGGGAGCACAAATACAAAATAAAATATCAAAATACCCATGAACAGTTTTTGGCCCCTCTATATGAATTTAAATTATGCACGACAGCCCCATGTATGACTGACAAAGAAATTGTTGTCATAAAGAGGATTGGGGATCGGTACCATATGGAGCATGGTACCTATATCAGAGTGTACGATGCGACTAAACCCCCCCATCTTCATGTAATGTCTGTTTCCAAATAGGAGCTCCAGAGAGGAGGCTTAATGGTCTAAACTGCCCCGTTAGACTATAACCAGGGCCAAAAAACGGGTAAACAAGGTTACTAAAGGTCACTCCAATCAAAGGTGTTATGTTCAGAAAGTGACATTGAGCTAAAAATGGTTAAAAATGCTTTTAAGTCATTATGAGCTAAAAATAGAACAGATGAGCAAAAATTAGAAGTCAACAGTGAATTAGGGGTTCAACAATTAATTAGGGTTTCAACAGTGAATTAGGGTTTTGGAAAGCTATAAGAGAAGAGTCAGCGACCTAATTCATCATTATGCAGATTATGACTTGTCATTGAGGAGAGAGGCACATCTTAGGGGAGATAGTTCAGTGGATTCCAGAATGAAGACACCAGTTGGTTTATTTCGTTGGTGAGAGACACACCCAAGTCACCGGGAAGATCACACAGGTCTTCCATCATTCTTCAGCAGCAGTTACGCAGGGGCCAACAGTAAGGGCGCACTTATCCAGGGTGAGGGCACAACTCTTGAGGAGGTTTAGGGAATCGATTTGTCCAATCCAGGGAGAGTTCAGAGATTCCCCTCCGACCCATTTGAGATGAAGGTAAGGCACATATTTTGCCTGGTTCCTCGCCAGATTCCGACGGAGGAATCATTTGGGGCGCATTTTCCAGACTTGGAAATGCGATGCTTTTGGCGAATACATTCAAGGTTCCTGAGCAAGCATCAGACCACATTCAGGGAAACCCTTCCGACCCATTTCCCAGTAGACCAAGGCGGTCATTTTGAGACACATATCAGACGATTCCGACAGTGGAATAACTAGGGCGCATTTTTGTTAGTGAGAGAGGGGTGCATTCCCCCAGGGGGATCCATCCAGGGTCCAAACCCATCAGCAGAGGGGTCCGACAGTTACTAGGACTGAGAACTAGAGCTGGGCGCACCATTTGGGAGAGTTTATAGGACATTCCAAGAGGTATATCCGCCAGGGCGAACTTTCCAAACTTCCTACAGTTACCATACGAGCTGCCATAGTTCCAGCTCATCCATTGATCCCGCAATGCTCATCTATTATCGAGTATTATCATTTAGTTTGATTATTGTATTCTGGCTAAGATCCTTTTGTCTTTTGATCTAGCCAAGTGATTCATTTTATTTAGCCGCATTCTGTCTTTGTACTCCATAGAGATATCATAATATAAACTTTGTTGTCCTTTGTCGCATTTGTTATTTGTATGATCATTTATATGATGTAAATGATTAATCCTACACACATGTTAGCAACGTTTCCTAGACTAGCCAAGTCACGAACATTATAGTGGTATGATAGCTTTAGTCCTGCCAGCCCGTGACTAAAGACGATGAGTGCAGCAGAAGACCTAGAGGGCCGTGAACACGCAGGTGATGAATATGTCACTTACAATAGGTGTAGGGAAAGAAGGTCTAGGCCTGACTTTCCTCCTTTTCCTCCTAGCTCAGAGGAATATGAAGAGGCACACATAGAAGCAGAGAGAAGGGCAGAGCATGAGGCTGACCACGAGACAAAGAGGATGCTAGGAGATAGATAAGAGTGACCAGAGGGCAGTGGTAAGCCCCCCATGGAACCAGAGACAACTTTCATGCAGGTTATCAACGATATGTTAGCTAGTTAGTGGACCATGTCTCAGTCCTTGGCACAGGTGGTTAATAGATTGGCTAGAGTGGGCACCCCAGACACACAAGGCTCGCATGCAGCACAGGGGAACTCAGGAGTAGGCAGTAGACCCCAGTCACCCACTCGCACATACATCTCTGCGAGTAGGATTCCCATACCCTTGTTTCTCAGTTTCTAGAGGGCACCCCCGGTAGCAACACAACCGCAGATAGCACAGAGGCCGCCCACTGATGCAGAGGACATAACAGAGTATCAGAGGGAGTACACAACATTGGGTCGTGACTTCCATCAGGACATGACCCTAGTCGAGTACTGTGGACTCAGACTCAAGAACCGCCCCAGAGAGCCACAGAGAGGAGGATCGCAACAACAACAGGGGAATAACATGGATTTCATCCGAAAAGTTGGTAAAATCACCATACCTTCTTTCGACAGATCGTCCAAATGCACCGCCAGAGCTTAGGTACAGAAGCTAGACACATACTATAAGCTCAATCAGATGATCGAGACAGAGGCCATCAGTTTCGAGACCTTACACTTGGAGGGTGAGGCACATGAGTAGTGGTATCATGGATTGGTGACATTGGGTCATAGTCGTATCACCTCCTATAGGGAGTTCACAAAGAGGCTCATGGACAGGTTTGATAGGAGGGATCCCGAGATCCACTTCAGGGATCTAGACCAATTGAGACAAACTGGAACAACATAGGCATTCATCACGGAGTTTCAGTGGGTAGCCGTGGTAGTGACAGATATATCAGAGCCCAGGCTGATCATGCTATTCACAAAGGGACTCACAGAGCCTTTGAGAGGATGGGTGAAGGCATACATTCCTCCCACCTTGCAGGATGCCATCCTTCGCACTCGAGATTTGGTAGACTCAGTGCCAAAGACTAAAACCTTTTCCAAACCCTTCGTACCCTAGAAGGATCGAGACATGAAGCCATTCCAGAGAGAATGGAAGGGCAAGGAGAAGTTGGATGATGAGACTAGGCGAGAGCTTATGAGGAAGAAGCTTTACTTCAACTGCAAAGACTCGTGGGTCCCAGGCCACAACTGCATGGGGAAGGGAGAGATTCATTATATTGAGGTGGCAACAGATAGTGTGGAAAGTGAGGAGGAGGAGAAAGACAGTGGATCCACTAGCTTAGAGGAGGAGTTAGCACAGACATAAGAGCAGCCTCCCCATAGACCACCAACACTGGCAGGAGCCCATCCTCTAGTAGTCCCACAGCCGCCTGAGCAGGCTAACATGTGGAAACTAGCAAAGGGAGGAGTCATAGCAACCCTTTCTAGTGTTCTCAGGTATGATACCCTCCGGATCAGAGGGATTATTTAGGGGCAATGAGAAATCACCCTGAGAGATGGTGGGGCCACCCACAACTTCATCGACGCTTCATGAGTATCGTGACGGGCACTTTAGACAGAGGAGTTTGAGGGGTTTGATGTTGGAGTAGCATATGGCCACACAGTAGAGTGCTTAAACAGAGTTCCAGACTTTGAGGTAAAGTTAGGAAAATACACAAAGAGAGACACATTTTATGTGGTTGACCTATCTGACACATATGTGGTGTTGGGAGTCCAATGGAACCTTGGGAAAAATCACCACCAATTACCAAACCTTGGAGATGGGATTCAGAGACCATCACGGGAAGAAGGTTGTTCTAAGAGGTGTGTCGACAGTAGCACCCAGGACAGTTTCAACCAAGAGGATGGAGAGGATATTCAGACATGGGGAGGTAGCATATGCTGCTGAGTGTTTGATCACTACGTGGAAGGATTCAAAGGGTCGACAACAGTATCATACAGAGATCAAAAATTTGTTGGGATGACATCAATAGGTTTTTGAGTCGATTCCACCAGGAAGACCACCTCATAGGGGGTTTGAGCACACCATTGAGTTGGAAGAGGGGGCCAAACCGATGTTCACCGCCCCCTATCATCATCCTAGGAGGTTCAAGGATGAGATAGAGAAGGCAATCAAGGAATTGCTAGCGATGGGACACATCAGACAAAGCAACAACCCATTCGCTTCTTCAGTTGTCTTAGTTCTGAAGAATGATGGCACCATGAGGATGTGCATTGATTACCGAGCCTTGAACAAGAAAACCATCAAGAACCGGTATCCTATCCCACACATTGACAAGTTGATGGATGAACTGCATGGGGCTGTTTTCTTCTCAAAGATTGATCTACACTCTGGGTATCACCAGATCAACATCCGAGAGCAAGACATAGAGAAGATGACATTTCGATGTCACTTTGGACATTTTGAGTTCCTAGTTATGCCATTTGGGCTAACCAATTCACCCGCTACATTCCAGTCTTGCATGAACCACATATTCAGGGATCAATTGAGGAAATCAGTCTTGGTTTTCTTCAACGACATCTTGGTCTACAACAAGACATGGAAGGAACATATGAGGCACTTGGATGAGGTATTCAACATCATGAAGGTACAATCATTGTATTGCAAAGAGTCCAAGTGTGAGTTCGGTATGACAGAGCTGCTTTGCTTAGGCCATATCATCAGTGCACAAGGGGTACAGGTGCACCAGGGAAAGATCAAGGCCATTATGGACTGGCCAATGCCCAGGAACGTAACAAAGTTGAGGAGTTTCTTCGGGCTGTGCAGCTATTACTGGCGTTTCGTCTGGGGTTTTTCTTAGCTTGGAGCACTGCTGACGGATCTTACCAAGCATTGGGCTTTCATATGGACCGAGGAATCACAGAAAAACTTTGATCACATGAAGGAAGTCATGAGCACCTGTCCAGTGTTGACATTACCAGACTTCACCATGCCATTTGTACTAGAGTGTGACGCATCAGGCGAGGGTATCATGGCAATTTTGATGCAAGGAGGACACCCCATTATATTCGTGAGAAGGAAGCTCAGTCAGTCCGAGAGGTTGTACTCCATTTATGACAAGGAGATGTTGGCAATCATGCATGCCTTGACCAAATTTAGACAATATTCGGTGGGCAACAAATTCGTGGTCAAGACAGATCACAACAGCTTGAAGTATGTCCTTGAGCAGAAGGACCTCAGTCAGGGCCAACATAAATGAGTGACGAAGGTACATGCATTCGAATTCTACATAGAGTATGTTAAGGGGAAGAAGAACATTGTGGCTGATGCACTATTGAGGAGACGTGCTGCCTGTTCTTTGATGGAGATTTCAATAGATTGGAAATCCCACTTGTTAGTGGAATATTCCAAGAACAAGTTCACTTGTGAGGTGATGGATGGAAAGATACAATATGACAGGTATCAGGTCATTGACGATGTCATATTCTACAAGGATAGGGTCTACTTGGTGCTAGATTCGAGGCTCAAGAAGAATATCCTCACAACAGTTCATGATTCACCACTAGCAGGCCATCAGGGGTTTTTCAAAACCTACAGACAGATCAGGGAGAGGTTCTCATGGAAGGGCCTCAAACAGGACATTATGAGACACGTCAGTGAGTGTGTGACTTGCCAGCAGAACAAGTTAGAGCATGCTCTTCCAGTAGGGCTACTTCAACCACTCCCCATTCCAGAGCAGAAATGGGAGAGTATATCGATGGACTTCATCACAGGCCTACCCAAGGTCCAGTGTAAGGATTGTATCTATGTAGTGGTCAACAGATTGACCAAGTTTTCAAACTTCTATGCCATACTAACATAGTACAACGCAGTTTAGGTAGCCGAGCTATTCTTTAGGGAGGTCTTGAGACTTCATGGGTTTACGAGGAACACCATCAGTGACAGGGAAAGTCGGTTCATGGGAACATTCTGGAGAGAGTTGTTTCGGTTGGTGGGGACAGAGCTGACACCCAACATGAACTATCACCCTCAGACAGATGGGCAGACCGAGATTGTCAACAAGTGGGTTGAAGGATATTTGAGGAACTATGTAGGTGGACAACAAAGAACATGGGTAAAGTGGCTACATCTAGGAGAGCATTTCTACAACACCACTTTCCACATGTCCATTGGTATGACACCCTTCCGAGCAATGTACGGATATGATGCTCCCACTTTGGTAGACTTAGTTTTCGGGGAGAGTAGAGCTCCCAAGGCCAAGGATTGGATCATAGAGAGTTAGGAGATTCTCAAGTTGCTGAAAGAGAACCTGTAGATGACACAGAACCGACAGAAGATAAGTGCAGACATGCACAGGATAGAGAACAACTTTGAGGTTGGGGATTTGGTTTTCTTGAGACTCCAACCTTCTAGATAGTCATCTCTGAAGAAGAGTGGGGCCGAGAATCTCAAGCCCAGATTTTATGGCCCTTACAGGATCATGCGCCAAGTAGGCGAGGTTTCTTATGAGTTAGAGCTTCCAGAGGGGAGAAATATTCATAACGTGTTCCATGTATCTTGCCTCAAAAAGGCAGTGGGACAATTCATTACAACATCAAAGGAGCTTCCCCCATTGGATGAGGAGGGACAGTTGGAGTTGGTTCCAGAGGAGGTTTTGGAGTTTCGGTAGCAGAAACTGAGGAGCAGGGTCATCAAAGAGTGTTTGATTAGATGGAGAGGGCTTCCAGTAGATGATGCTACTTGGGAGAGAGAGCATGTGTTGTAGCACCCTCGACTAGTATTTCTCGAGGACAAGCAATTTCGGGAAGGGAGGACTATAATGTCCCTTTCCAAATAAGAGCTCCAGAGAGGAGGCTTAATGTTCTAAACCGCCTCGTTAGACTATAGCCAGGGCCAGAAAAGGGGTAAAAAAGTTTACTAGAGGTCACTCCAGTCAAAGGTGTTATGTTCAGAAAGTGACATTGAGCTAAAAATGGTTAAAATTGCTTTTAAGTCATTATGAGCTAAAAATAGAACAAATGAGCTAAAATTAGAAGTCAACAGTGAATTAGGGTTTCAACAGTGAATTAGGGTTTTAGAAAGCTATAAGAGAAGAGTCAGCGACCTAATTCATCATTATGTAGATTATGACTTGTCATTGAGGAGAGAGGCGCACCTCAGGAGAGATAGTTCAGTCGATTCCAGGAGGAAGACACCAATTGGCTGATTTTGGTGTTGAGAGACAGACCCTAGTCACTGGGGAGATCACGCAAGTCTTCCATCATTCTTCAACAACAGTTACGCAGGGGCCAACAGCAAGGGCGCACTTATCCAGGGTGAGGGCACAACTCCTCAGGAGGTTCAGGGAATCGATTTGTCCCATCTAGGGAGAGTTCAGAGGTTCCCCTCCGACGGAGTTGAGAGGAAGTCAAGGCGCATATTTTTCCTGATTCTTCACCATATTCCGACGAAGGAATCATTTGGGGCACATTTTCCAGACTTGGAAGTGTGGGACTTTTGGCGGATACATTTAGGGTTCTCGAGCGAGCATCAGGCCATGTTCAGGGAAACCCTTCCGACCCATTTCTCAGTAGACCAAGGCGGTCATTTTGAGACACATATCAGGCGATTTCGACGGTGGAATCACTAGGGCACATTTTTTCCAGTGAGAGAGGGGCGCATTCCCCCAGGGGGATCCATCCAAGGTCCAAACCCATCAACAGAGGGGTCCGACAGTTACCAGGACTAAGAACTAGAGCAGGGCACACCATTCGGGATAGTTTCCAGGCCATTCCGAGAGGTATAGCCGCTAGGGCACACCATTTGGGATAGTTTCCAGGCCATTCCGAGAGGTATAGCCGCCAGGGCGAACTTTCCAGACTTCCAACAGTTACCGTATGAGCTGCCATAGTTCCAACTCATCCATTGATCCCGCAGTGCTCATATATTATCGGTTATTATCATTTAGTTTGATTATTGTATTCCAACTAAGATCCTTTTGTATTTTTATCTAGCCAAGCGATTCATTTTATTTATCCGCATTTGACCTTTGTACTCCGCAGAGATATCATAATATAAACTTTGCAGTCCTTTGTCACATTTGTTAATTGTATGATCATTTATATGTTGTAAGTGATTAATCCTACACACACACTAGTAGCGTTTCCTAGACTAGCCAAGTCAGGAACATTACACTTCACCCCCTGTTTGTACCAGATAAACTAGTACTTTAGGAAGTAGCATATCGGACAATAATATATGGAGTAAGAGGAATTCTATACCGGGGAAAGAAAGCAATATGGCTGCCACCTCCACTATATATTGGGATCTACTCATTCTCTAACACCAAGCAAGCACATGATGAAGTAAATATCTTGCTCTCATATAATTTTGGAGGAAATATTTATAATACACGACCCTAAAGGAGTCGTAAAAGACCATTTCAATAAAGGGCCTTTGGAGTACACGACAGAGATTTGGGATGAAGAAGAAGTGCATCGAAATGCATGAACCTACAATGATGTTATATTTCAAAGACGAGGTTAGTCTATAGGGAGGATTTCAAACGAAAAAAGAGAAAAAGAAGAAGCACAGAAAATGTAGCAGAAGGAGCATCAAGAAGATCATCCCGCACCTCAACCTTTGTACACTCGGGATCGACAAAAGGAGAAGAAGAAAAACCAAAGGATAAGAAAAGAAGAGGCAAAGAAAAGGTTCACAAGAAAAAGAATGACGCTGCCAAGAAAAAGTGAAAGCTTGAAGTAGAGAAAGCCAAGGTTGAGGCAGATGCAAAAAAATAGCACCAAAGGAGATCGAACAGAAAGAGGCAGCAAAAAAGGAAGCAACAGAAGCAAGACATGCCACAGAAAAGGTATCCAAGGAGGTAACTGATAAGATAGCTGGATAAGAGAGGTAGAAGAAATAGGTAGAGATAAGAAATGATGACACTCAACCAATGGATATCGATATCCCATAAGTGTCAACAATAGACACCATTAGAGAGGCACCATTCAACAGTATAGGACTAGGGTTTTGGGCTCCATTTCATCCAAGTGAGGTCCCGAACTTGAGAAGCTTCACTAATGACAACAAGTCTGAGAAGATCGTGCAAGAACAAATAAAGAAGGTGCCAACAACTCAAGGTATGCCAATCTCGGTCCTTACATAAGTTCCCATAACATGAGATATTAGGGAAAATGCCATAGCTATTACTACAGATGAAACCACATTCATGAGTGCTCATGAAGACAATGTTAAGAGGTTGTGCCAATAGAACTAAGAAAAGGAAGAAAGGATTAGGGAATTTGAAGAGAGAATTCAACAAATGAAGGTGGATGAAAGTAACATCAAGAATTTCAAATCCAGTGTTGAGAAAGTTAGGAGAGAACTGAAAGAGGCAATCATAGATATGCATACTCAATTACACCTCTTCCAACAAGAAGTTGCCACAATCATAGAGAAGATTAGGCAAGTACAAGCAAAACTCACTCAATTCAACACGATTCGAGAAGGCATCAGTGATATTGACAAGTGGATTGTAGAGAATCTTGATGCACCAGCTGAGCTATATCAACCATCAGCCTCAGAAAGGAAGACATAACTGTATTCACTAGATAGATGTCAACAAGATAGGAAAAGAGTAGATAAAGTAGTCGCTAAATCATTGACATTATGCTCGAAATTACACAAGGTTGCGTAGGAGTTGATTAAAAGTTGTCGACTGCCTCAATTAGATGAGCTTGGTAAAAATATGGCCATGCAAGAACTGGTGGACAAGGTACAAGATAACACAAATCATAGAAGACCAATCATTGAAATAACCACCACACTTACTGCATATCTGATAGAGCAACATCTCCTACAACCTACAAAAGTGCATACCATGATACAAGCATTCATGGCAACAATGTTAAAAGATATGAGCACCCTCAAAGATAGCATAGTTATGCATAATGCAACACTGGAAGGGATAGCTTACCATAGAATCAGAGCTTTGTAAGATCAACTAGAGGTGTGAAAAACATACCTGAGGGATAAAATTTCTTGAAAAAAGACAAAATGGCAATAAAAAATTGTTATTACCTATCTCTTATTTTGTCTTTTTCTTAACCAACTTCAATTTTGTCCTTATTTTACACTTGTCACTAGGAAAAAGGAAACTGAACAATTTTGTAGCAAAATACAAAGAGTCGCTCATCACTTACAAATTATTGTATAAAAGAGGGAAGATGCCCATTTTGTAAGGGATATTGAAGCATTGTATAGACTCAAGAACTAATTCAAGGACTTATACTTTGTGAAGAAATATTGAGAAGCCCTCAAGGGTAGTTTTTGGTAATAAGGAAGAATTTGTGTGTGTGGTTGTCTTTGCTATGAACTATTTCAAGTGAGATCTATGATGTTCACATGGACTGTAAGAATGCTTGTTTGCCTATAAATTGATCTTTTGCACTCTATGTTATTCTATTGTTTTGATTATTCTTTCGTATATCTTTACATCCTGAAAATTGTTGAGTTGTTAACGTATGCAAAATTATAATCGAGATTGTTCTAGTTATATGTATGTATGCACATGTTTCTAACCTTGAACCTTCATTTCAACTACACGTGTGAGGATTTATGCAGAGTTTGGTTTCATTTACAGGTCATCCGATTATTTTAGTATGGTCCTAGCTAGGATAGGGTAGGATAGGTTAGTAATAGATTAGTTTGGTTTCAAAACATAGTCTTCATCTACATATTTTCATTGGATACCCATTCATCATCCATCTTCATTAGTAGAACAGACCAGAACCGGTAATACCCAAAAAATAGCAATGGCAACCATGCCGAATTTTGGATGGGTCTCCTAAAGCAAATGGTGCATAGTCTAGTTAGAACCATGTACCGGGGAGTACCCTTTACTATTTTCGAGCGAATTTTGTCGTGTCAACCGAATTGGTGCTAGAAGAGGGCCATTTTTACGGCTTACATAAATGAGTTGCACGATCGAAATCAATATTTAGAAAATAACCCTGATCCCTCCTATTGATTCTAAACAAGAAATTACCTGCGAAGACTCGAATCCCAATTTCGGAAGTGCCTCGAGCAGTCCTCAAACGCATTCAAAGACTTGGTTCCGAGTACCACAAAAAGAGTTCTCTAAAATTCGTCATATCACACGTGCTTACACAAAGCTACTTGGTAAGTTTCCAGCAACCTCTGAGTTTCCAAGAAGGAAAGCAAATTGTGTACAAAGTCCTAATACACATCCCGATATCTACTTTGACTCCGTAGACGACCTTATTGAAACTACTTTATAAGAAGTCCTGATACCCTTGAGTCAAGTCACACATACCCTTGTTGAACCCGAGGATAACCTTGAAAGTGAAAACCCAAAAATCAATTTGGAACAACTCATGGGTGAACGTAGGGAACAAAGGATAGTGATCCCGCGATGGATGTCCCAAGGTGCCTTAAATTTAGTCGGACCCTTACATGAAATGCCTAGGAAATCAGACAAGATCCTTCCGAAATTCAATCCAGACAATTCGGGGTCACCAAAAGACCATTTAAACAACTTCTTTCTAGCTACTCACCTGCTGAATGTCCAGGATGAAGATGTGGTCTGTAGACTATTTCCTTACACCTTCTTGGGTAGAGCATATACATGGTATTTCAGTCTACCACCCAGTTCTATAACCAAATGGGACGATTTTGAGAGGGTTTTTATCAGAACATTCAGGGAAAGGAGAACAACTACATCTTTGTATAAGGAGTTAGGAGCCATTAAGATGGATAAAAGAGAAAAAGTAAAAGATTTCAACCAGATATTTCTCAATGTCTTAACTAAGTTCACTAATGATACATCCCTTGCTCAGTCCTTAGACATTGAATATTATACCACAACGCTTATCCCTTCTATAGGTATGTTTATCAAATGGGCTAATAAGAACACTTTGGACCTTAATTTCGATGAAGCTGAAACGATGGAAAGGGATTTATATTCTTGTGATAATCGCTCACATCTCGAGGAAAACAAATCAGCAGGAAAGAAACCTTTGTTGCTAGCAAATCCACCCGAAAAGGAGCCAAAATATATTGACAATGTGGTGAAATTAGTTAAAAATTTATCAAACGAAGTTTTCGATCTCAAGAAGAATGTTGGTTAAGGATCATCAAAGCCTCAAACATTTTTCATGTTCTTTAAGAGATAAGAAAATCCACCAAGACCACTTGAACCCTCTCACCCTCTCAGATGGCCTTAAACTTAGACAACTTCAACAATGATAATTTATGCTTTTATCACCAACAAAATCACTCGGAATGAACTTGCCCTCAGTGAGTTAACTCCATGATCCTAGTGATCAACTAGTTGTTGTTGGATCATCAAAGTTTAAACGATGAACACCTTGTATAAGCTCAAACTGATACTACTGAAGAGGTTCCTCCAGAGTCCACTATGCCTTTTTGGGACTGGTGTCCAGACTCAAATGATGAGCAGATAAAAGACATCTTTGTGGAAGATACACCAGTAACCAAGGCTACTTCTCAGAGGAATTACAATTTACATAGCAAAGGTCCAGCTCATAACATCCCTTCGTCCAAAGATGACAAGATCCCTCTCAAAAATATTACTCCTCCCCCCTATACCTAAAAACCAAATGACCCAACCCAGGGGAAAACCATTGGCAAATCAAGAAAAAATGTCCTAGCCAACACAGACAAACCGAGTACATCTAACTTAGTTGGGAACAACACCAAACTTAACATAGCAGTAAACAACAACAAAACATGTGCTACGAAATCAAGACAAATAACGAGAAACCCAAACACATATGCCCTAGACTATAATGTAATAGGAGACATGAAGAAAACAAAAGCCAACATATCCATGTTTGATATCTACTCATTAGCACAACAATGTGACCTACCACGTGATGCTTTCAACCCTAAAAATGTTCAAAAAAAGATCGTTGCTACTATTGACAACATCCTTTTGAATGACCAATTACATGAAGTAAACAAGGTAGAAATCATGACAACCACAAACGCAACAAGCATAGTTGCATACTCGAACTCACAGGTTCCACCTTTTCTACTTACTTATGAAATTTTCAATTTCAATGTGCATAATTGTCTGGTAGATTCAGGTGCGTCCTCTAACATTATGCCTTTTTTAGTCTACCAAAGAATAAATGTTGTCCCACAAATAACTAAAGCAAGGATCATATAGTTGGATATAACATGTGTTAAAGTAAAGGGAGAACTCATAGGTGTCTTAATTAGGATTTCATATGATCCTAGAGTGCATCAAACTATATATATCATTCTTGTTGACATACCATAATGCTATGGTTTTCTATCGAGCAAGGATTGGTCGACCAAATTTCAAGGTTACTTTTCCACCGATTGGTCCCACCTGTGGCTTCCTTATAGAGGTAAAAAAAATCAATTTTGGGTAAACAATGAAGCTCACTTGAAACACACGATAACATAATTGGAATGTAACAACGAACCCATCAGTTTTGCACATTCTGTTTTGGGCAATTATTTCTTTGAGACTGACCATGGATGTTATGAAGCGCAAACATCTAAAGTACAACTAGATTTGTAATCTGAACCCCTTCCACGATCACATAATAACACTCATAATATATTAACTAACTTAGGTTTTAGCTCAATTGAGAAAACAAAAATTTATGACATGTGGTTCATGTTCTTTGATGGCTATAAGACACAAGAAGGAGCAAGAGAGAGATGTGTCTTGATTGATCCTGAACAACGCAAGACACTCATATCATGCCGCTGAGAATTTGAATGCACCAATAACACTGCAGAATACAATGCCTTAGTCCAAGGTCTGAAAAAGGCCATTGATCTCAAGGTGAAGTACCTTAAAGTGTTTGTTGATTCATAAATAATCATTCGACAGGTAAGAAATACCATTCATTGCCTGTCACCGCATCTCAAAGCATATCAACAAGAGGTATGGAATTTGCTCTACTCTTTTGACCCATTCAAATCACTTCTATACCTTGTAATCAAAATAAATATGCATATAGATTGGCCAATGCAACATCTAGGTTCATACCTCCTTATGATGGTTTTTCGGTTGAAATGATTTTCAGGCCCTCAATACCAAACAACATCACAAACTGGCGAGTATTCAATAACGATATTCAAATTATTAACTTTGTCACCAATTGAAATACTTTCCAAGATGTAGTGATTGATGATGAATCCCATCAACAAGAACTACAGACTTATCGGGATGAGGCAAGCAAAGTAAAAGAAAACTTTGTCTCTAAGAATGTTCTAACTCTTGAAAAACTATTCGATTTGCAATCTAGGTTTAGAAGGCGTGCACCCGAAAACCAACAGTTCGACCATGATGCACTTTCTGGTCAATCTAGGAACATCTAAACAACCCAAGCACGTCAACCTGGGAACTTGTTGTTCATAGGTAGGAAAACACACATTCACAGAGTTGTTTAAGAGATATCGAAATGTTTATGCTTGGACTTATGATGATCTGAAGACTTATGACACCCGAATAATCCAACATGTGATTCCCATTAAAGATGGTGTCAAGCCCATCCAACAAAAGCTCAAAAAGATACACCCAACTCTCAAATCAGTTATCCAGAAGGAATTGAAGAAACTGCTAGATGCCCAAATTATTTTCAAAGTTTGACATTCAACTTGGGTATCTAACATGGTGTCTGTTAGGAAGAAGTTGGGAGAAATCAGAATATGTATAGATTTTCAGAACCTAAATTGAGCTTCCAACAAAGACAACTATCATGTCCCCCCTATAGAGAAAATATTGCAACTCGTCTCCTACTCCTAGTTGTTTTCGTTACGAGATGGGTTTTCAGGATACAACTAGGTTCTTGTGGTAGAAATTGATTGATCAAAAACCACATTTAGGACCAAGTGGGGGGTGTACACATAGAGAATAATTCCCTTTGTTTTAATCAACACAGGTGCATACATTTCAAAGGGAAATGAATATATCTTTCAAAGGGTTAATTGGTCCAAGTGTGGTGGTTTATCTCGACGATGTCACTGTTTATTCAAAGAAGAGGGAAGATCACCCAAGGCATCTGAAACAAATATTTGAACGATGTAGAAAATATGGGATCTCATTGAATCCAAAAAAGACAGTGTTTGTTGTTTCAGAAGGATTACTACTGGGCATGTGATTTCTAAAGATGGAATTTCGGTGGACCCACAAAGGACAAGAGCCATTATGCAAATCCCTCCACTGCATAGTAAGAAATCAATGCAATCATTTTTTTCCAAGATCAATGTCGTGAGGATATTTGTTAAAAACTTTGTCGAAATTGCTAAACCAATTCAATGAATGATTGAGAAAGATGTTTAGTTTAAATGGACACCTGTGGAGAAGGAAGCATTCGAGACTATCAAAGCCACCATGGTTGCTGCCCCATATCTGTGAGTTCCATATTTCACCAAGGATTTCTTACCATACACCTTTGTGTCTGATCATTCCCTTGTAGTAGTGCTCACGCAAAAGGATGAGAAAGGAAAATAACATCTCTTTACATTCATGAGCACTGGACTACAAGGTGTTGAGCTAAACTATCCATCGGTGGATAAGCAAGCTTTTGTTGTCCATAAAGCAATCAAACAATTCAGACCTTACATTATGAAGAATCACATGAAAGTTATTGCTCCTCACCCAGAGGTCGGATCTCTTTTCATCCAAAGAGAGATAGGAGAGAGACGAGGTAATTGGATGATGACCTTACAAGAATATGACCCGGAGTTTAAACCAACCAACATTGTTAAAGGTCAAGGCCTTTGTAAACAACTGACACATGATACCAATGATGAAGATCAAGAAGAGGACGGATGGCAAGAAGAAAAAATGATGGACACACAACAAGTCCCTTACATCCTAGTTGTCGAAGGGTCATATTACAATATCTCAAGTATTACCTTCAACACGGTACAACTTTAGATCGCCTCAATGCCAAGAAAAAATGAGCACTTAGATTGAAATATCTCCAATATGAGTTGGTACATGGAATTTTGTTTCGAAAGAACTATGATGGAGTGCTAATCCGATGCCTAGAAAAACAAGACGCCGATAAATTCCTTAAGGACATGTATGATGGACCGACATGAGGCCATTTTTTAGGAGATGCGACAATTCATAAGGTATTAAGATTTGGATACTACTGGCCCGCGTTGTTCAAATATTCCCATGCATATTCACGAAGCTGTGAAGCATGCCAGAAGGCTACAGGAAGAGAGTATAAAGTTTCTATCTCGCTCCAGCCCGTTGTCGTTGAAGAACCATTCGAATAGTGGGGGTTGGAAATCATTGGTGATATTAATCCCCATTCGTCCAAGCAACATAGGTATATCATAAATGCTACCGATTATTTTACACATTGGATTGAAGCAATACCGTTGATCAAAGTGAATGAATATGTAGTGATTAATTTTCTTGAACAAGACATTATCACGAGGTTTGGAGTTCCTAACTCTCTAGTGTTTGATAACACAACTTATTTTTCATCTTTGAAGTTATTTGAGTTGCCTTGGAGAAAGGAATTATTTTGAAATACTTAACCAACTATTATCCTCAGGGTAATGACCTAGCTGAATCTACAAACAAGAACCTAATCTGGATCCTCAAACGAACCGTAGTTGATCACTGGATAAATTGGCACACTGCTCTATCAAACGCCCTATGGGATGATCATGTCACTCCTAAGGCCTCTATAGGGACTGCCCCATATTTCCTTGTCTATGGGAAAGAAGTTGTTTTACCATTGAATATCTACCTTCCTTCCCTACAACTCACTCAATAGTATCGAGGAAGAGAAAGTCTCGTCATTCAGTAACGTTTAAATACGTTGTTGAACTTAGAAGAAAATTGTGCCAAAGCTAAAGTCAAGTTTGAGACTCATCAGTAGACCATTAAATGCCAGTTTGATAAGAAATCTACTGTTGAGAAAGAATTCCAAGTTGGGGATTTATTCCTCAAATGGGACAAGCCACATGAAGATAAAGGGAAGCATTCAAAATTCCAACAATTATGGCTTGGGCCCTATGTTATCAAGGAGAAGATTGGCCAAGGTACTTACCAGTTAGAAAATATTCAAGGGGAAGTTGACCTCCTCCTTATTAATGGCCAGATTCTTAAGCACTACATCAACTAGCCATTATGGCACTCCTCCTTTGTACATAAATAAAATTCTGATTTTCACTTTTTATTCCCCCTCATCTTCTACTTTTATTTATTTATTTTAGTTATTTTTTTCAACATTTTCTAGCTTCTTCAATGTTCAGATCTTTTGTTTCCTTCTTTAAAAAACTGCCCCCTTGAGTTTCTCAAATCTTTGGTAACTTAGTCCCAATTATGCTTCTAGATCATAACACATTTGGTGTCAATAGCCTAATAACTCTGTGACCTAGCTTCCAGACACATCCCATCTTAATCACATAGTTTTGTCATGCACTACCCCAGGTTAGATTTAGTAGAGGAGCACAGCTCATCAGAATACAAGAACATTGCAAGGAAGCAAGAAATTTATCTAAGAACACATCTTTGTATCATGTGGACTAAAAGGAAATGATTTGGGAGAGATGTCTGTAGTATTCTAGAGACCTTTACGAAGAGAAATCACTCATCTATAATCAAGTTAACAAATCTCACTATCACATGTGTCATCTCTAGTGACTTTAAAGGAGAACTGGAACTCCCCCATCCACCTCTCTCTAAACATAAGAGAATCAACTTTTATAAAAAGGTAAAGCCTTGGGGAAAGGAATTCCATATCACATGGGACATGAAAGTATCTCTGTCGGGGCTATTGACGCTCGCTAGCAGTGGAGTAAGGCTTGTGACACCAGGGTGACTCTGTCAGGGCTATGGACGTTCACCGATGGTGGAGAAACACCAGAGAAATGAACCATAAGTTGCATTTTCAAAATTCCTGATGTTTTGTTACCTGCAATAATCCTTGTGCCTCCCCTTATGTCATTTATGATACAAATAAGAAATCGGTAAAAGATAATTTGGTTTGAGGTATGGTCCTAATTTCCTCTTTATGTTCTCCAAACTTTATCTCGTCGAAATGTAAGCTACGGGACCTATTCTTTCTCTCTTGGGATGTGCATGGTAACACATTTTCCCCTTGAAATATGTCTGTGGATACCATTTTATAGAGATTCAAGGCTTCGCCAAGTGTGTATCCATTCGTTGTGTTAGGCACTACAACCCTCCATTTTTTTTGAAACCTATCTCCATAATCCTCTTAAGAAAATGGGGCCCCTTGTATTTGTTTTGACTTTGAAAAACCTCTTCCGGTTTATTCATCTTGCTATAAAAAAAATGTTCCTTAAGCCTCACCTTTCCTAAGATTTCACATCCTTCAAATATGAAGCACTTAGAATTTTTCAAGTTTGTGTCTTTTGGATTTTCGGCAAAGTTGATCAAAACTCCTTCGATGTACATCAGACGAGTTACCTTCAACTTCTTCGATGTACATCGGAGGAGTTTCCCTAAATTCTACTGACGAGCTTTAACAAGATTTTCCTCTTCCCTCTGATAGACCTTTCAATTGCATAAGTTGCTTGCAAATCCTCCGATTTCCTCGGAAGAGTTGTCTTCACTTGCTCTGATAGAAATTGGGCACACTTTGTGCTAAGTTTTCCTATGTACATCAGAGGACTTAACCTCAACTTCGCCTATTTTAATGTCAACTACACACATTTAATGCACAAGTTACCAAAAGCTTATAAATAGGATTTCATTTGCCATATTTCATTGTTTCGCTAAGCATCAAGGAGACGAAGATAATTCCCCAATGAAAGCGCATCGATCCTTGATTTTCTCATCATCAACCTCTCATAATCTTCCATGTGTTGGCATAATTCTAGGTAGGTCTTCTTTTCTCCTTATTTTTCTCGTCCTCTTACTAGGGTTTCCGTGCTAAGGTTAGGTTTTGCTTTATATCTATTTTCTTACACCAAGAAACCACGGTACCTCCCATGACCACTGTGGTAATTTTCTTCCCCTCTGTCACCACTATAACCCTACACCATTGCGTATCAAAACATCTATGCTATCACTGACCTTTCCCAGCCAAACCTTTTTCTTACACCCTCCCATAGTCTAGACTTACAAAGGTCGCCAACGACTCTTCCATTTTCCTCAACCCTAAACCATTATTTTTCTAGCTTTGATGCCATCCCAAAATAGAGACAAACTCAACCTTAGTCAATTGGTAGGACACCTATAAGCGTAAATCCCAAAGTCTCTCGATCAAAGATTTCGATCCTTGGCCTGAATCAAACAATACAAAATTTTCATTTTTTAGGGAGTTGTCACAAAAAAAAATGTTTTCGGAAACCTTTCTTTCGACTCCACTGATAACTATCGATACATTTAGCGTGAACTTCTCCGACTAACCATGGAGGAGCTAGACATAACTTCTCCAATTTAATAAGTCATCGGAATTATTTTCATCAACTCCTCTGATGCGATCAAGGGAGTTAAACTCAACTTCACCGATGACATATTGGATGCTTCCAAGTCAGCTATGGTGATGTACATTGGAGCCTTTCAAGTCAATTTGGCCGATGGATATCGGAGTTGTTCATACTAACTTGACCGATTGATATCATAACACTTGTTAACCAATCCTTCAATTTACCTCGGAGGAGTTAACATCAAACCCTTTGATTTACCTCGGAGGAGTTAACATCAAACCCTCCGATTTACCTCGGAGGAGTTAACATCAAACCCTCCGATTTTACCTTATGAGCACATTTTGAGTCACTTTCTTCCCTAATTTTCACCATATTGCTAATAATTCCTGCTATTATTTTATCGTCTTCAAATGACAACCTTCCACCCAACATCAACTCGAATGAATCCTCCAGTACTTGAGTAGACTAGATAAGTTTTGATGTCATTATGATTTTGTGTTCATATTGATCCAATGTTTTCTTGACAGGTTCATGCACGTCTCCTAAGAAAAGGGAAACAAGTAAAGCGCCAAACACCAAAGCCTCTGCCAGCAATTGACAAGCTGAAGATGAACCAAAAGTGGTTGGAGGTATGTATGATGACACCTCTGGCCTACTAGAAAAGGAAGGAGAAACACTCATATGTGGAAATGTATACGAGATGTCCAAAAAGAAAAACTTCTCCACCGACGCCAAGGATCAGGATGAATTAAAAATATTCAAGGACATTAGAAAATATGGAATATTGAGGGTATAATCCCATGCAACTATATTCCCTTGTGCAGATGCCATCACCTGGGTCCTAAAATACATAGATTGTAAAGACATATACATCTCTAACGTCAGGAAAGAACCCATAACATCGTTTCGACCGAAATACCTAGAAAGATGTTATCCAATTGAGAAGGGGATTAAAAAGTTGGACAACAAACTCATTGATGATATTGAATACACACTCAAAGACCTGTTACCCAGATGGTATAGGGCAGACAAGCAGTTCAAGCATAGACCCAAGGGAGGGTACCCCACGAGCGCTTTAAGGAAGCCTTATCAATATATGATGGCCATGCTGTGCATGTTATATGGGGAACCAGATGCTTCTCAGTTCCCCTTGTCTTACATGCCACTAATTTATTACTGCCTAGATGAAGGATTGTCATTCAATTGGGACGAAATCCTGTCATCCAAGCTGATGGTCGCCATAACTGCAGTGGTAGAATCTCACTCGAGAACATTTTCAAGTTTCCACATGTCTTCCTACCTCTTGATTAACATGTGCATCACCCATAAGTACCCGAACATGGGATTGAAATGGAAACCCTCAGATGAGCCCATTCATGTTTTCTGCAAAGTGCTCTGGGAGAACAAATACATAACATAATATCAAAATATCTATGAACATTTTCTGGCCCGTTTGTATGAATTTATATTTTGCAGTACAACCCCATGTATGACCGACAAAGCGATCATTGTCATAAAGAGGATTGGGGATTAGTACCTTATGGAGCATGGTACCTATATCAGAGTGTATGTTGCCACTAAACCCCCCCATCTTCTCCCCCAGTTTGTACCAAATAAACTAGTACTCCAGCAAGTAGCATGTCAGACAAGAAGATATGGAGTAGGAGGAATGCTCTACCAGGGAAATAAATCAATATGGCTACCACTTCTGTTATATATTCAACTCTACTCATTCTCCAACACCAAGCGAGCACATAATGAAGAAAATATCTTGCTCTCATATCATTTTGGAGAGGAAATATTTAGAAGACATGACCCCAAAGGAGTCGTAAACGACCATTTCAATAAAGTAGGCTTTCCTTGGGAGTACATGACATAGATCTAAAATGAATACGAAGTGCATGAACCTATGATGATGTTATCTTTTGAAGATGAGGTCAGCCTATAGGGAGGATTGTAGATGAAAAAAGAGCAAAAGAAGAAGCCCATAAAAAGGCAACAGAAGGAGCATCAGAAAGATCATCCCCCTCCTCAGCTTTGTACACTTGGGATCAACAAAAGGAGAAGAAGAAACACGAGACAATAAGAAAAGAAGAGGCAAAAAAAAGGTTCATAATAAAAAGAATGATGTTGCCAATAAAAGTGAAAGCTTGAAATAGAGAAATCCAAGGCTGAGGAAGAGGCAAAAGCAACAACAAAAAGGAGATCGAATATAAAGAGGCAACAAAAAATGCAGTGACAGAAGCAAGAGAAGCCATAGAAAAGGTAGCCAAGGAAGCATATGATAAGATAGCCAAAGAAGAAAGGCAGAAGAAAGAGGTGGAAATAAGAAACGATGACACTCAACCAATGGATATTGATATCCCAATAGTGTCAACGACATACACCAACACAAAGACACCATTCAACAATCTAGGACTAGGGTTTCAGGCTCCATTTCAGCCAATTAAGTTCTTGAACTTGAAAGCTTCACTTATGACAACAAGTCTGGGAAGATCATGCAAGAACAAATAAAGAAGGTGACAACAACTCAAGGGATTCCAATATCGATCCTTACACAAGGTCCCATAACAAGATATGTTAAGGAAAATCCCATAGCTACCGCTACAACTCACACCACATTCATGAGTGCTAATGAAGACAATATTAGAAGGTTGTTCCGACAGAACCAAGAAAAGGAAGAAAGGATAGGGGAATTGGAAGAGAAGGTTCAACAAATGAAGGTAGATGAAAGCAACATCCATAATTTCAAATCCAGCGCTGAGGAAGTTAAGAGAGAACTGGAAGATGCCATTATAGATATGTATGCTCACTTACACCTCTTCCAACAAGGAGTTGCGACAATCATAGAGAAGAATAATACAATACAATCAAAACTCACTCAATTCAACACGATCCGAGAAGGCATCAATTATATTGACAAATGGATTGCAGAGAATCTTGTTGCACCAGCTGAGCTATATCGAGCATCAACCTCAGAAAGAGATACATATATGTATTCACTAGACCATTGTCAACAAGCCAGGGAAGGAGCAGATAAAGAGGTCACTAAATCAATGACAATATGCTCGAAATTACACAAGGTCGTGCAAGAGTTGATTAATAGTTGTCGATTGCCTCAATTAGACGAGATTGGTAAAAATATGGCCATGGAAGAACTAGTGGACAAGGTGCAAGATAGCACAAATCATAGAATATCCGTCAATGAAAGGACCACCATATTTACTACAGATATGATAGAGCAACATCTACTACAAACTACCAAAGTGCATACCATGATACAAACATTCATGGAAATCCTGTTAAAATATATGAGGACCCTTGAAGATAACATAGTTATGCATAATGAAACACTAGAAGAGCTAGCTTACCATGGAATTATATCTTTGTACGATTAGCTACAGGTGTGGACAAGATACCTCAGGGATAAAAGTTCTTGAATAAAGACAAAATAACAGTAAAAAATTGCTATGACCTACCTCTTATTTTGTCTTTTTCTCAACCAAGTTCAATTTTGTCCTTATTTTACACTTGTCACTAGGAAAAAGGAAAATGAACAATTCTTTAACATAATATAAAGAGTTTCTCATTAGTTACAAATTATTGTATAAAAGAGGGAAGATTCCCATTTTGTGAGGGCTCTTCAAGCACCGTTTAGACTCAATAACTAATTCAAGGACTTATACTTTGTGAACAAATATTTAGAAGCCCTAAGGGGCAGCTTTTTGTAAGAAAAAGGAATTTATGTGCATGGCTGTCTTTGATGTGAACTATTTCAAGTGAGATGCATGTTGTTCACATAGACTGTGAGAATGCTTGTTTGCCTATAGACTGATCTTATGCATTCTATGGTATTCTACAGTTTGGATTATTCTTTTGTATATCTTTACGTCCTAATAATTTATGAGTTGTTAACGTATGCATAAATTTAATCTAGAATAGTTAGGTCATATGTATGTATGCACATGTTTCTAACATTGCACCTTCATTTCAACTACCCATGTGAGGGTTTATGTAGAGTTTGGTTTCATTTACAACTCATCTGGTTACTTTAGTATGCTCCTAGCTAGGATAGGGTAGGATAAGTTACTAAGATATTAGTTTGCTTTCAATACATAGTTTTCATCTACATATTTTCATTGCATACCCATTCATCATCCATATTCATCGGTAGACTAGACCGCAACCGGTAAAACCCAAAAAATAGCAATAGCAGCTAGGCCAAATTTCAGATGGGACTCCTAAACCAAACTGTGCATAGTCTAGTTGGGACCGTATACCTGTGAGTACCCCTTACTATTTTTGGGTGAATTCTGCCCCACCAACAGGATGTAAAGGTAAGCACTCTCCAATTCCTATATTGATGCCTTTAATTGGTGTCAATTAGGAAGCAATCCTAAACATAAGTCACTAAAAGGATGGAGCCAAGGAGTTTTCATTATCTATAGTTCAAACATCCTCAATGGAAGTATGCTAGTCTGTTGTTATGTTTGTGGTTCAATTTTAGTCCCAGAAGATGGGGGGGGGGTATTTTTCCTTGGGTGACATGTCACTAGGTTTAAACTCCGACTAGAATTCTACAATTCTTTCTTCTTACAAGCTATGCCTAAGAAATTCTAATACTATAGAATAATGAGGGGAGGTTAAGGGAGGGCTAGTCATGATTGAAACAAAACCTAGTTTAGTTGGGAGCAAGCCACACATTTCCAAATCTAAGTCATAGGATTCCAAAGAGGTGAGGGAAGGAGAGAAATTAACAATTAAAGGGGTACTTAGAGTAGATAAACCCGTGAATATTGTGTCCTCATGTTCATTCTCTCTCTCTTAATGTTAGAGGGTTAGAGGTTCCCTCAAAATATTAGCTCTCAAAAGGATGTTTTTTGTTAAGCCATAAATAGTGGCTCATTACCCCTTAATTGGGGCATATTATATTAGTAATTTTATTTTATTTATGTCGGCTTTAGTCCATTAGTTGTAATTATACCTCCTAGTCTCCTATATATACCAAGGAGACATTTTCATTTTGAATCATCTTGTAATTGAACATTTATGTGGGAATAAGGAGGTTGCCCCCTCGAAGAGGCTTATTATCTGAATTTATCTCTTTTTCAAGGCATTGAGTACTTATTCTGAGGTTTTTCTATGCTATATTGATATTTGGTTCCTAACATATGGTATCAGAGCTTAAGGTCTTGGGGTTTCGCTGCTACATCTGAGACAGCTTGGAATTTTTGCTATAACTTTTTTTTATACAATGATTTAGAAGGAACGACTTGGAGGATATTTAGTAGATGGATCAAGGCACGTTGGGTTAAAATTTCAGCTCTTGAGTCCTTATACTTTCAGAGATACAACCTTTCTAAGATAAGGTTCTGGAATCATCCTGAATTGAGTCATTGCGGAATTTGCACTATAATTTTTTTTTATTAACGTTTCAGACCCTGAAATCCGGAGGCTATTCACATAAATTAGTAAGGTATTTGTGGTAACAATTGCAGCTTCTGGGTCATCTTAAATTTGTAGATACACCGTGTGGAAGATAGGGTATCTAAGTAGTCCTATTGACTAGTCTCAAGCAGGTGTTTCAGGTAAAACAATCATAAATTCTTCCTAGAGTATCCAAATTGAATGAGACTAGTTACATTGGATAATGGACAGACCGTAGTAGTTTTGGTACGAGTTTCAGAATTTTATATCAATTATTTTGTGCGGGGCATGCTATACAAGTGAGATCTCCTGGAAAGGATAAAAATCAACAACTTGTGGGGAAGTTACCATAAATTCCACTTGGCACATCCAATTTTGATCAGACCTGTGGCATTGCAGAGAAGAAATATCAGAGACCTACAAAAAAGAAAATTTCATACTCAGAAGGGCCAAAATTTTGGAGATACAATAAAAGGAATATTGTCTAGCAGAACCACCTCAAAATCAAGGTTTGAAGTGATACTTGGCCAACATGCCACCAAAAAAGGGAACTTCTACACCAAATAAGCCTCTAGACAATCCTACTTGGACTCTTGATGAAGGTGAAGAAATGCGTAGGGACATAAATGATTTACAAAAGAAAAATTTCATACCTGTATACAAAAATTTGAGATACAATAAAAGGAATACTCAGGCAACCACCTCAAAATAAAGGTTTGAAGTGATACTTGGCCAACATGCCACCAAAAAGGGAACCACCAAATAAGTTCTCTAGGACAATCCCACTTGGACTCTTGATGAAGGTGAAGAAAGCGTAGGGACATAAATGATTTACAAAAGAAGATAGTAACAAAGATGAACTACAAGAGATGGAAGCTAAGTTGGAGGCAAAGATGGATGGTTTAAAAGAGGAGATCATGGAAGGATTGAAAAATTTCGTAATAGAGAGGACACCTGAAAGTGAAAATGTATCCCATGAAATTCATGATGAGGACACAAGGAAGGTGAATAAAGAATGGAGAAACTCTAACTTTGGGTTGAAGACCAACCACGTTCCTAAGATAAATATAAGGAAGTTTGATGGCAAGGACCCTATCACATGGATACTTCAGATGGAGCAATTCTTTGATCTACATAATGTGCCATATACACAAAAGGTACGAATTGCTTCTTTATATTTAGAACCCAATCAATTTGTATGGTATATATGGCTTTGTTCTCGCAAATCACTCGTCACTTGGAAAATTTTCACGGAAGAAATGATAGCACACTATGAGGATACAAGGAGCAATACCTTCTTTAGCTGATTGATAAATCTCAAGAAAAAGGGTTCAGTTACAGAGCACATTGAGAACTTACAAAGATTGAATATACATGTAACAAATATTCTAGATGAGCACTTGATTGATGTATTCATAGGAAATTTAAGAGATAACATTCAACATGAGGTTCGCCTTTGGGAACCCAAATCATTGGAGAATGCATTTAGGGTGGCAAGAAACGTTGAAAGTAAAAATATGGCTATGGCTACTAGAAGGACCAATCCTAACATCTATAGAGAGAATAATGCTCCTTCTTCTAAAACACCTCAACCGACAAGGTTGACACCTCAACAATTGGAGGAAAGAAAAGAAAAAGGTTTATGCTTTAATTGTGAGAACAAGTACAGTAAGGGACATAAGTGTGGTGAGAAGAAATTATTCTACATAAATTGTGAAGAGGAAGAAGAACAAGAACAAGAACAATAACACGAACCATCTCAAGATGAAAACATAGAAGCAATTTCGTATGAAGATTTGACTCCCACGATATCGTGTAATGCATTGGCTGGAATTAGCACTCCTCAAACCCTCAAGATCGAAGGATATATCAAAAAGAAAAAAAGGTAATAGTCCTATTTGATTCTGGCAGTACTCATAATTTCATTCACTATAAATTAGCCAAAGATCTCAATTGCTTTGTATATCCAACACCAGAGA
The DNA here is from genome assembly GCA_010110895.2 of Picea sitchensis. Lineage (NCBI taxonomy): Eukaryota > Viridiplantae > Streptophyta > Pinopsida > Pinales > Pinaceae > Picea > Picea sitchensis. Next base: position 27,881 of record SNQJ01S0017507.1, on the reverse strand, counting down.
TTCAAGTAATGATTGCAGATGGAGGAACTATCAATTGCTCAGGAAAATGCACTAAAATCAATCTTACTATGGGGGAATATGTAATGAATAGTCCAATGATTTCTATACCCATGGGTGGTGC
>SNQJ01S0017507.1:0-24798 GCA_010110895.2 Picea sitchensis | reverse complement strand
GGCTCATTACCCCTTAATTAGGGCATATTATATTAGTAGTGTTATTTTATTTATGTCGGCTTTAGTCCATTAGTTGTAATTATACCTCCTAGTCTCCTATATATACCAAGGAGACATTTTCATTTTGAATCATCTTGTAATTGAACATTTATGTGGGCATAAGGAGGATTGCCCCTCAAAGAGGCTTATTATCTGAATTTATCTTTTTTTCAAGGCGTTGAGTACTTATTCTGAGGTTTTTCTATGCTATATTTATATTTGGTTCCTAACATTTTTGGTGTACAAGCTTGATGTTATTTTGTTTCAAGAAACATTGTGTTTAGGTTCAAAATACATCAAAATTATTTCTTTCATGTTGAAGGAGTGGAATTCTTTCTCTATTGATGCACATGGGTTATATGGTGGTCTTATGTCCAGATGGAATGATAGTTTTGATGCTATCACTACTTTCTGTCTTTCTATGGGTATTTTTTTAGAAGGAAGGGCAAAAGGTTTAGACAAGGTTTTCAAGATAGTGAATCTTTACGCCCCTTATAGTTAAACAAAACCTTTATAGGATACCTTAAAAGATTAGCAAGAGTTGTCATGGGATAATGTGATAATTGGTGTTGACCTCGACTTGATTAGCAAGAGTTGTCATGGGATAATGTGATAATTGGTGTTGACCTCGACTTGACTTTGATTTCTAGAGAGTATTGGGGGGTGAGGTTGCTAGGTTAGAACCCCTAACAAATTATTTTACTTATCTTTAAGGTTATATAAAGCCTATTAAGGTTATTCCTACATGGACAAAATCCATAAGAGGTAGAGCAGAGATTTCAAAAAGATTGGACTATTTTCTTTTTTCATAAAAGATTCTAGAGGAAGCCAGTAGGTATAAGTCTTGGTTAGGAACTGGAGGATTTTTTTTTATCAATTGCCAAGTTTGTTTCAATTAGATGAGAAGGACCAAAAATCCCCAACTCTCTTCAAATTTAATCATTCTTGGTTAAAAGAGGAAAGTTTTAGAGATTTAGTTCTAAAAATTTGGAAAAAGTATGAGGCCCCCACTAGAGTTTTTGCTATGATCCAATTTTCAAAGAATTTGATACAAGTGAAAAAATTGGTAGTTACTTGGGCCAGGGAGAAGAAAAAAGAAAATAATAAAGACTTGAAAGAAGTTGAGGAAGTCTTACTTAACATTTTTTAGCATAACTCCTATGGGGCATTTCAGAAGAAGAGTTATTGATGTTGAAAGAACTAGAAGGAAAAAGAAAGAACTCTTAGAATTGGAAGAGCTAGAGTGGAGGCTCAAGAGTAGAGCAACATGGTCAACAGAGGGTGACAATAATTCAAAGTTATTTCATGAGTATCATGCACATAGAAAAATTGTTAACACAGTATTTTCACTCAAATGTTGTAGAAATAATGAAGGTTGTTAGGCTCTTTCCTAGTTTTTTTTAATGAAAATATGAATGCAAACCTAAAATTGGTTAGAAAATATGAGTTAAAATAAAATTTGTTGTCTTTTACAATGACAAAATGTCCCAGTCTTTATGGTTGGGTCATTGAATTTTACTTGGGATTCTATGAGCTTTTGCAGGAGGAGCTTCTTAAAGTGACCAAAAATTAAAAATTTTAAGGGGAAATTTTGGGTGCTATGAATGCTATATTCATAACAATGATCCCAAAAAACAATGACCTTGCTACATTCAAAGACTTTAGGCCAACTTCTCTTTGTAAAATTATATGTAAGATAGTCCTAAGATATTTGGAAATAGATTGAATCTTACTCTATCTAATGTCACTTCGAAGGAACAATTTGGATTTTTAATCAATAAATAGATTCATGATGCAATAGGGACTACATATGAGGGTCTTCATTCAATGAATTTGGAAACAATCGTATAGTGGCTATGAAAATTGGTCTTTTAAAGGATTACAACATAGTTAATTGGTTGTTTCTAAGATTGGTTCTTCTAAGAAGGGTTGTTGTTTCAAACCATTAACTAGATTATGGGGTGTCTATAATAAACCAATTTTGTTGTTCTAACAAATGGTTCTCCCTCAGGTTTCTTTAGGGCTTCAAGTGGTCTCAAGCAGGGGTGCCCCTTGTCACCTTTCTTATTTTTATTAGTAGTAGAGGGTCTAAGTATATTGCTAGCAGAAGCTAAACGAAAAGTTTTTATCAAAGTAATAAATATTGCAGGGTCCATTGATGTTTTTCATTTAGTTTTTGTGGACAACATATTGATTTTTGGGGGAGGTAATCCAAGGGAACTAAACTACTTCAAAATGACTCTAGATAACTACTACAAAGCAACAGAGATGGAGATCAACATGAATAAATTTTTCATTTTGTTTAATGGCCCGAGTGAAAGGTTGGAAACATGAATAACATAGTTATTTCATGTGAAAACTGAACCTTTTGATAAAGGAGTAAAGTATTTAGCTTTTCACTTAAATCCTAATGACTACAAATGTGTAGATTGGTTGTAGTTAATAGGTAGGTTAGTTTTGGTTAAATTAATATTATAAAGCATACATGTATATTGTTTATCTATTGTTCATAAACGAAAAGGTATCTTAGATAAGATAAGGAAAAAGTGTTTCAGTTTCATTTGGACCGGCAAAAGAGAAGTGGAAGGTATTCCCATTTTCAAATGGTCAAGGATAGCCAAACCAAAGGAGGCAAGAGAGTGGTGTCTGAAAAACCTTTATGTCTTTATTGAAGTCTTGACAACAAAAATCCTTTGGAGACTTTTATTCAATAAAGGGTTGTGGGGAAAAGTGATGAAGGTGAATTATTTAGAGAATAGAGACCCATAGGAGTGGATAAGATAAGAGAGAAAGTCTTTTAAAGGAGTATCAATTGTGTGGAAAGTTTTGGTTAAAGATTTTGATATTTTAGGTAATGGGGTTTCTTGAAAAATTGGGCAAGGAAACAAGTTAAGAATAAGTGATGATTCATGGATTGGTTGCATTAGAATTCATAGGCTATCAAATCCACTTTTGGTAATTCTGCATATGAAAGAAATTGTAAGGTTAGATGATGCTTCTGGAAGTGTGGATCGAGGAGTTGGGATACGATGTTGGAAAATAATAGAGGACTTGGAACTATAGGATGAGCATGCAATAGAGAGGATACAATAAACAAATCTTCTAAAGCATAATGCCATTTTCCTTAAATAACAAGATAATTAGTTAAAGTGGACAAGAAATAAAGCTATAGGGGTGTGTATTGCTAAATTAGGTTATAAATCTAAAACTAGACAAGATATAATAGAAGATAGGCTATGGTGGTGAAGAGTGGTTTGCAAGTTAGAAATTCCTTTAAAATATAGAATATTTCTTTGGCTTATTATGGCCAATAAGATAATAACTTGGGATAATGGTTAAAAAGGAATGAGATAGGGCTTGGATGGTGTATTGTGTGTAAGGGCATAAGTGAGACTGTGGATCATCTCTTTGTAAATTGCACATTTATTAAGGCAATCTAAAAGGAGGTGTTATGAAGCTATACACTCCAAAATATTTGGGATAAATTATCTTTGATGGAATGGTTCAAATCATGGATAATAGACATATTTGTTACTTCTGACAAATCACTACCATGATATGTATTATGGGGAGTGGGGTTAACCAGAAACAAGATTATGTTTAAAGGAACGGATGTACATTTAGGCTAGTTAACCCATCAAATTAGACTTTCCTATTGAGAAGGTTGGAAGCCTCCTAAACATAAAATCCCAAGGATATTACAAGAACCTAACATTGACTTCACAAAATGTTGAGGCTTCTTTGATGGAGCTTGTCAAGGTATTCTAGGTTTGTGTGGTGTAGGTGCCATTCTCTTTCTAAATAATGCATGGTATTTTACCTTGAAGTTTGGAGATGGTATTGGAACCAACAACATAGTAGAGTTCTACGCTCTTTGAATCTTGATGACAGTTTCCATTGAAATAATGTAAGTAGGTTGCAGGTACTAGGAGACTCAAATTTATTGATGGATTGGGGAAATGGGAAAGTTGAATTACAAATATGTGTTTGGGGCCAATAATGGAAATTTGTTTGGAGAATAAAACTCGTTTTGAAGAAGTTTCCTTTGCACACATCTTTAGGGAATACAATAAAAAAGAATATCAACTTTCAAAAGAAGCTCTACTCTACAAAAATGGCTTTTGATAGAATAAGAATTCAGGGATAATATCCCTTTGGTAGTTGTTCAAAAGTCACTTTATTGATGCATGATTATTGGTCTTACAAAGTTTTTTCTCTTTTTTGGAGTCATAGTTAGTTCTGTCTAAGTCAATATTATGTTTGGTAAGAATCCAATTTGGACGTTGTTATTTGGTAAGAATCCAATTTGGACGTTGTTATTGCAAGATTTGTACTTGTGAAAATCCCAACAGAAGGTCCCCAAATCTTGCGTAACAATGGAAGAAACTACCACTATCACCTTAGTAGGGACTTACCTCGTTTTAGTGATGGAAGAGGTCCAACACAAGGGAGGCTTGCTTGGTGATCTCAAGGGATCAAATAGCAAGTTTCGTAGCCAAGCCTACCGCCCCCCGTCTTGATCATCGAATGATTGGCCTAGGTCAAGGAAAAGAATAGGTTTGATGATGATTTGGTAAAACAAGAACACTTTACAAGATATATATATATATATATCAATATCAATTTCCAAGCTAAAGTGTGCAACAATGACCTCTTTTAGACACTAGACAAGTTAGATTGGTATGGTTGTTGCAAATTGTAGCAGTAAATCATTCTTATAACAACAACAAGTAATTTGTAACAACAACAATAATAAATGCTCAAAAACACCACACAATTGACGATGAAATTTAAGCATACATCCAATATAACATTATCTAATTGTTGAAGGTAATTTCTAAGTGAGTTAAGCCACCAATAGGTTAGTGTATGCAATAAATCAATGTGATTTAGATGGATGTAGCATACCTTTTATAACAACAACAAGTTGTTTAATGTGTTCGATAGGGTTAATGTTCGTACAATTAGTAGGATGCTTGAGAGTTTTGAGAGAGAGATTTTGTCAATCAGTTCATAAAGAGAGTTGCTTCTTAGATTAGTGCCTTTCTAGGGCATGGAGTCTTTCAATGCAAATAAGCTTGAAGATTGGCCTATTTGAAACTAAGAGGTAGGATCTAAAACCTAAGGTGGAAGCACATTTGGGACTTAGGTCTTATATATTGAGGAGAAGGACTTCTAGGGTGAAAGCACATTTGGGCCCTAGAAACCGTCTCTCCCTTCGTGTAGCTTCAACTAGGTCAAAGATCAAATATCTAGGGATAAAATCCTAAAGTGCTAGCACTTTAGGGCATTCAGGTTCTAACCCTAGAGAGGGAAATTAACCAATTCTAGACAAATATGACCTTATGAGAGGAAGAAACACTTATGTTCCTTTCTTAGGGTTTCAATAAACAAGATTACTTGCAACAAATAACAATTTCACAATAAACATTAATAGTATGAACAAAAATTGCAGAAATTTACTTACTTCATCCAAGAAACCAAGAGAATGTAACACTAATTGTAGAAATATCCATACAAAATCAACAAATCCATCCATAAGAGACCATTCCAAGCATAATGCATGAGAAAGAAGAGCTAATTACCCCAAAAGGGTGAAAATTTCAGAAGTAGTGTCTCACAAAAGTGAGAGAATGATGATCCAAAAATGAAATGAGAGCTAGCCTTTATATATGAGGCCTAGCATCTCACTTTTTTCCACAAACATACCATACCATAACATAACATAACATTCAAGTGGGGTCGACCCCTCATTTATCCCTTTATAAATTCTAAAGTGTGGAAAATAAATCAAAATAGCCCATATGTATGGGACATCAAGGCCCCTTGGGAAAATAGAAGGCCTACAAAGGACATGTGGCATGAATCTGGAGCAAGACCAAATAAATCAAATGATCACCAATTAATTTGAAATATACACAATGATCCTCTTTGCTTCTTGTGAAGCCAAGTCCAAACATATATGTTGGAGATACTTCACACACACTTAGGAATTCTTTTTCCTAAGGTTTTCCCTATGTTTACTAGTAATTATTTAGTCTCCTATAGTCTAGGGATAATATTCCTCTAGGAGACTATTCTCTTCAATTCACACTTCAGTTTGATCAGTTGAGTGGAGTCTAGATGCCACATTGGGATCATCAACATGCAACATTGGGATCATCACCAACTAATGCACATTTTCCTTGGGGTCATCACCAGACTAGTGCATTACTCATGATTCTATGATCTCCTCCTCACTTCACTCTGTTTCAGTCAGTTAACTAAAGATTGAGAAATTAGTTAACTCAAACTAGGCGGCAGTTAACTCCTGTAACTGCTTGAGAGACTAGACTAGGTGGCACTTTACTTCTGTAACTGTCGGTGTGTGTCCAGATCACTCTAGACCACCACTATGGTGCATTGTATTGTCCTCCAATGTGCATTAGTTGAGTTATACAAAGTATATCATGTGTAAATTATCATTCATTCATTTTGGTTAATCAAAATTCTTCCATTCTTTCTCTCATGTTTCTCTTTTCTCATATTTTCTCTGCAAACTGTGTATGTCATTTGCTAGATAGATATTTTCTATGCAGGTTCAACACATTTACATTATATCAGAGCCGACAGATTGCTAGGAAAAAGACACACCAGATTCTTTTTCCAGGTACCGAAGATTGAAGACAGCGGAAAAATGGAATTTCCAAAAGAATTCATTCTTACACCGTACAATTTCTTTGCATGGAAGGAGAAGATGATAGTGCATCTTTGAAGTAGATGACTATAAAGGTTAACCATGAACACAGAGACTGATCCCACATCATCCATAGAAAAGTTGAAGTATCTAAATTGAATGGATGAAGCGTTTGGAACTATTTGCAGTCTCATTTATCCTGAACTCCTCTTTCCTATATCCTTCTGTAAAATCCCCAATGAATCCTGGACCACCATGGAAGGGCCTTTTGGAAAATAGGAAGAGATGAAGGGACATATGATCGATATGGAATTGCTCACTTTGGATCCAAAAACCTTCGACAATCTCCAATATTTCTTTACCAAATATAAGGATTTGTTGTCACAACTCAAGGCTTGCGGGGTTGATAAATCTGAGGAGAAATAAATGGTTCTTACCATTCTCTCCAAACTTGGTATGGAATACTCAGTGTTTGTATCCACATTTCATTCATTTAGGCTCGCCTTTGGAGCCACCTGGACGATTCCCTCTCTTGAGGCCTTTATTGAGTCTCTGACACAAGAGGATAACAAGCTCATCAATATGGGAAAATCAAAGCCCCAAAGGCGCATGCACTTACTGTGCAAGATGGTAGCGACCATAAAAATCAGAAATATAAATAGAAAGACAAAAGGAAAGCACATGCAAATCCAAAGAAGGAAGGGTACTCAAAAGCCTTCAACGATGCCTCCAGATCCAAAGGTTGAAAGGGAAGAAAATGGGAGAAATGCACTTATTTCCATGAAGGATTCCATCTAGAATCCACATGTATAAAGAAATAGATAGATCAAATGGCCCAAATAATTCAATAAAATAACCTTGGAGATCGCATCCTCGAGGGTGCCAAGAAGAAGAAGCCAGAAGATCATAATCCCAAGAAAGGCAATTCTAGCCATGCTTTGATTGCCATCAACTCCTCTCCCGATGCTTGGATTGTAGATTCAGGAGCATCACACCACATGGAAGCCACAAAAGAAGTATACTCTTCATTGGATGCATGCAAAGGTCGTCCTATTCTGACAAATTGAACTCACAAACAAAATCTTGGGTGACAAATCTCCAGTCGAGGTCACCGACAAAGGAAGAATTGAACTCACAAACGAAGCTTCGAAAATGTGCGACATGTTCCCACACTTTCCGTCAATCTTCTCTCCATGTATAAAATAACAAACTCCGACACCAGAAAGAGATTCATATTCACACTTGATGCAGTGGATATCTATGACATGCAAATCAATTCGAGGGTTGCTATTGGTGAGGTAAATTATCAATCCATATTCTACACATTTTTCTAAATTTATTGAACCCGATTCCGCATTCCTGCTTACCCATGCTGATGAAAGCAGTAGGATATGGCACAAAAGGTTCGAGCATTCAAATTTAAGATATATGGAACAACTTAGCAAGCAGGGAATGGTTGATGGTCTACCTGACATCCACTTCTCCAAAGGAATTTGTGAGGGATGTGTTCTTGGAAAATACCCTCAAGAGAAATTCGACAAAGGAAATACTCATAAGGCTTCCTTTCCTTTAGATCTGATCCATAATTATCTAATGGGCCCTTTTTTGCATCCATCAATCAATAAATCAAGGCATGTGCTCATTTTTGCTGATGATTTTTCATGCTTCACATAGACTTTCTTTCTCAGGAAAAACTCAGAGGTCTTTCAACACCTCAAAGATTTCGAAGCCCTTGTTGAAACACAATCAAGAAAGAATATCAAAGCCCTCCGAACAGACAATGGGGGGGAGTATGTAAACCATGAGATACAAAATATTTGTCTTGAGGTCGAGATTCAATTGCAACACACAGTTCCCTATACTTCGCAGCAAAACATAGTCGCTAAGTGGAAAAATAGATCTTTGAAAGAGATGGCATCTTGCATGCTACATGCAAAGTCACTTCCACACATGCAAAGTCACTTCCACAAAGATTATGGGATGAAGCATTTAATTTTTCAACCTACATCCAAAGCAAATCCCCCCCTAGATCTATCAAGGATAAGACCCCATATGAGGCTTGAGTGGCCTCAAACCCGAAGTGACCCACTTCCATATATTTGGTTCTCGTGCATGGGCCATAATTCCCTCCTAGAAGAGGAAGGCACTTGATCCACAGAGCACATATTGTATCTTTGTTGGATACCCCGACAGTGTGAAGGAATACTGACTCATTCATATTTCCTCGGACCAACTCATCATTGAGCGAAGTATCCAATTCGAGGGAAGTGTATCGCATGTACCTCAACAACGACATTTATACACTTTTTTTCTTCCACCTAGAAGAGATGATGAGCATGGACATGCTGAATCTTATTCATATGAGATTTCTGATTCAGAGGATTCAGATGATTCAGACACCAAGTCAGTACAGTCATATGAAGAGTTAGTGCATGCAGATACAGATGTAGAGCCAGATCAGAGGCCCAAGTGGGCCAAGACTACTCTTCAATATGAAGGAGATCTTCCTGGGGATCCAACTGATACTAGGAGGACTTGATCTAATTTCAAGGAACCTCCTCTTTCACTCACTTCCACTGAACTGATGCCAGCCAGGCATATTTTCTTGGTTCAGTCTTTAGATCCATAGTCTTATGGCGAGGCTGCTGGAAATCCCTTTTGGGAATCCTCCATGCAGGAGGAGTACAACTCCCTCCTCGAGAACCAGACTTGGGATCTAGTTCCCCTTCCTTCAGAAAGGAAACTTGTCAGGTGTAGATGGGTCTAGGGGACCAAGAGCGCAACATATGGATAGGTTAGTATATACAAAGCTAGACTAGTTTCCAAAGTCTTTCAGCAGGTGCACAACACTGACTATGATGATACCTTCGCTCTAGTAGAAAAGATGGATTCCATACATTTGGAACTTTCCATTGCGGTAGCCAAAGGATGGGAAGTCCATAAGATGGGCGTGAAGAATGAATTTCTTCATGGAGATATCTCAGAGAAGATCTATATGGAGTAGCCCCAGGTATTTGTGCATGATTCATCTTTGGTCTGTCAATTGAAGAAGTCTCTTTATGGCCTCAAGCAAGCCTCTAGGGAACGGTATGCCAAGATGGACTCATACTTGTTGTCACAGAGCTTTGTACGTTGTAGTTCAGACCCAAATGTTTACATGATCAGGACGACTAATTCACTTCTACTCTTAGTTCTGAATTTTGATGATTTGCTGATCACCGGTTGGTCAACTTCAATGGTTGTTGTAGTCAAGAGGATTCTGCATGATAGGTTCTTGATGACGGACATGTGTCCGCTACATTTCTTCCTTAGACTTGAGATCAATCAGGATGCATCGGGCATCAAACTGTTTCAGTCCACATATGCACGAGATCTCCTTGAGAGTTTTCACATGACAGACTACAAGTTTGCCACGACTCCTTTCCTATCAGGATCCAGACTTTAGGATGGCGGGGACACTCCACTAGTGGACAACACACTGTATAAACAACTAGTGGGGATCTTTTTGTATCTCACACACTCTAGACTAGACCTATTTTATGCAGTTGGAGTAGTCTCCAAGTTCATGCAGGAGTCGCATGAGCTATATTGGAAGGTTCCAAAGCGCATCCTTTGATACATACAGGGCACCATCACCTTTGGGATTCACCATGCAACATACTCTACATTGGACCTCATCGGGTTCACTAATTCTGACTGGGCTGGCGATAGCATTGATTGCAAGTCCACATCTGGTTACTCACTCAATCTTGGTTTCGGGCCTATCTATTGGTCGAGAAAGAAGCAGGGTGCTATTTCTTTTTATTTAGCCGAGGCAAAGTACAAAGGTGTAGTTAACATAACCATTTAGGATATGTGGTTACAACATTTTCTCACTGAGTTGGGAATTCAGTTTCATCGATCGATCGTCATTTGGTGTGAAAACCAACATACTCTGAAGTTCTGCAAAGATCCAGTTCAAAGGTAGTGAACAAAGCACATCGAGATCCACATGGTGCACTACACCCAGGACTTAATGCACGAGGGGATCATCGACCTACATTTCTGTCTTTCAACATAATAGATTGTAGACATATTCACCAAGATATTTATTGAGCAAAAGTTCCATTCTTCACGCAGTAGTCTTGGAGTAAAGGACACAGTTGCCTAACAATTGTCAGTTCTTCTATTTTTACATACATTGTACTTTTTTTGGGGGGGGGGTTCCCATGAGGTTTTCCCTCTTTCCTGGTTTATTTCAATGTATATTTTGTATTTGGGTACCTAACATGGCCTCGTTGCCGGGACCCATTCTTTATTTTCACCATAGTGATGTTCAAAGGGGGTGTTGGAGATACTTCACACACACCTAGTAATTATTTTTCCTGAGGTTTTCCCTATGTTTACTATTCATTATTCAGTCTCCTATAGTCGAGGGAGAATATTCCTCTAGGAGAATAGTCTCTTCAGTTCACACTTCAGTTTGATCAGTTGAGTGGAGTCTAGATGCCACATTGGTATCATCACCATGCAACATTGGGATAATCACCAACTAATGCACATTTTCCTTGGGATCATCACCAGACTAGCGCATTACTTATGAATCCCTGATCTCCTCCTCACTTCACTATGTTTCATTCAGTTAACTAAAGACTAAGAGACTAGTTAACTTAGAATAGGTGGATATTAACTCCCGTAACTTCTCTAGAGACTAGACTAGGTGGTAGTTTACTCCCATAACTGCCGGTGTGTGTGTAGATCACTCTAGACCACCACTATGGTGCATTGGATTCTCCTCCAGTGTGCATTAGTTGAGTTATACAAAGTATTTCATGTGTAAATTATCATTCATTCATTTTGGTTAATGAAAATTCTTCCATTCTTTCTTTCTTGTTTCTCTTTTCTCGTATTTTGTTTGCAAGCTGTGTATGTCATTTGCTAGCTAGATATTTTATGTGTAGGTTCAACACATTTACAATATAAGTATCATATTTTTGATACCACATCCTTGGTGATTGTTTTAAACCATACAAGGACTTTTTCAACTTGCATACTAGCTCCTTCTTTCCCTTCACAACAAAGCCTTCTAGTTGCTTCATGTAGATTTATTCTTCCGGATCCCCATGTAGGAATGCTGTATTCAAATCCATATATTCTACTTCAAAATCAAATGCAACAACAACAAATAGCAAAAATCTAATAGAGGTTAACTTAGCAACAGAAGAAAAAATATCACCAAAATCAATTCCCTCAACCTGGGAATAACCCTTTGCTACTAACCGGGCTTTGTATTTCTCCACTTTTCCTTCTGCATTCAAATTCTTTTTAAATACCCATTTGCTGCCAATGGGCTTTCTTCCAGTCGAAAACTCCACTAGATCCCAAGCCTCATTCTTATCCAAGGCTGCCATTTCTTCAACCATGGCCTTTTTCCATCCTCTGAATCCATTGCCTCCCTAAAAGTAATAGGATCATTATCAGTAATAGACAAAGAAAAATTTGAACGAAAATCAGGTTGAGTATACCTTTCTGGTAGCCTTTTTTTCCATACTAATTTGCTCAATACTGGAGTATGAGGGTCTTCTTCTTTTGATTCGTGTTCTTCTGTAGAGTTCGATTCATCATCCTTTGACTCCAACTCTATTTTTTTTGGCTCTTCCTTACTTGGTAGGAATTCTTGTTTGAAAACATCTTTCATTTCTCTAAATACCACATCTCGACTATACAAAACCTTCATAGCTTATGTGGTCCAAAGCTTATAACCTTTGAGACCATCTCTATACCAAATAAAGATAGACTTTTCATCCTTCTTATCTAGCTTACTCTTGTTTTCCTTTGGAACATGAACATAAGCCTCACAACCAAATACCTTGAGATGTGTGAGAGAGGGTTTCTTACTAGTCCATACATCGTGTGGAGTTTTTTCATCTAGTTTTGATGAGGGTGATCGATTGACTAGGTAGCATGCAATACCCACTACCTCTGCCCATAATTATTTCCTTAGCCCGACACCATTGAGCATGCACCTTGCTATTTCCATCAATGTCATGTTCATCCTTTATACAAATCCATTCTACTGAGGTGTATAAGGAGTAGTCTTTGGCCTTGCTATACTTCATTTCTTACAAAATTCTTCAGATTCATTCTTGCAAAACTCTCCACCATTATCCATCCTCAACACCTTAATTCTTTTCTTTGTTTGATTCTCAACAAGAGCCTTAAACTCTTTAAACCTGTCAAAGACTTCAAATTTATTCATGAGGAAATATATCCAAGTATTCCGCGAGAAGTCATCTATAAATGAGACACAATACATACATTTTCCCAATGATGGAACCAACACAGGTCCAAACACATCACTGTGCACTAGCTGTAAAATTCCTTCTACCCTCATTGCACCAGAGGAGAATCTTACCCGATTCTGCTTCCCATATACACAATGTTCATAGAAATCAAAATCTAGAGAGCAGTTAGACATACTTTCAATGATACCTTTACTGTGTAGTAGTCGAATACACTTCTCTCCAATATGCCCCAGTCTTTGATGGCACAACATAACCTTTTCTCCAGAGACTCTAGGAGATTTTTCTTCTTCAGCTCCAATATCAAGAACAATGGAACTATTACACCCATCACTAATAGTGTTTCCTTGCAACTTATACAAAGTTCTAATCCGAACTCCCTTCAACAACACCATTTCTCGTCGAACAATCCCGCAAGTTTCTTTTTCAATTATTATTTTTACCCCTGCATCGTCCATTTTTCTTACAAAAATCAAATTTCTGGCCAATCCTCGGATGTGCAGAACATGAGGCAGTCTTCTAATCCTTCCATCTATGAGCCTCAACTTGACTTTTCCTCATCCTATTATTTTGGCTGTCAAGTCATCACCTAGGAAAACATTACCTCCATCATACCTTTCATATTCACAGAACCACTCCCTGTCGAGAGTCATATGAAAGGATGCACACGAGTCAACCAACCATGCCTCATGATCTACAAGTGTGCTTGAACAAGCCAAGTACATATCCCCTCCTTCTTCCTTGGAGGTATTTTATTTTGTAGAGAGAGCACCTTCATATCCCTTCACTCCCTCAATGCTTTTGGATCTACATTTCTTCTTGAAGTACCCCACTTTTCCACATCTCCAACATACCTTTACAAATTTTCTGGGAGATTTAGATCTACCCTTAGATTTATATCTCCCACTTGAGAACTTAGATCTATTTATTTCCTGGGAGCGTCCTCTTGCAAATAATGCATCTGTTCTATGTCCTTCCATTTTCTTCCGTCTCATCTCCTCCGACAACAAGGATGAGACCACATCATTGAAACTCAAGGTAGTTGTATTACTACCTATGGCCAAAACCAGATTATCCCATGAGTCTGGTAAAGAGCACAATAAACTAATAAACTTATCTTCATCTAAAATTTTAATCTCAACAGATAATAACTAACTTACCACAGTATAGAAGGCGTTCATATTCTCTGTCACCGAGTCTCCATCTCTCATCCTCGGGTTATACAACTTCTTCCGTAGGAAAAAATTATTTACCAGGGACTTAGAGTGATACAAAGCCCCAAACTTATCCCATAACGACTTGGCTGTAGTTTCCCCTAACACATTCAATAATACTGAATCTGAGAGACATAATCGAATTGTTCTCTTCGCCTTCCGATCCAACTTTTTCCAATCATCTGCTAACGTTCCTATAGGTGAAGTACTTGGATCCACCGTGATCCACTGATATTTGTCTACCAATAGATATTCCATCTTGAGCTTCCACATCTAAAAAAAATTCCCATTAAATTTCTCGATATCTATTTTCTAACTACTCGCCATTTCTTTTCAACTGAAGAATCAATACCGTAGACCTCCCACTGTAACAAGTCTTATCACAGTTATGAGCCAAACCCCTTACCACAAAGGCGTCCCCCTGAAGCCGATAATTGCTCTGATACCAAATGTAAATTTTAACCTTGTACAATTATTTACTGCAAACATATTTTCAATAAAAGAACATAAAAGATACAATGGAAAATACACACATTACACATATATTTTTCCCCTGGAAACCCAAACCGGGAAAACCAACATATTCTATATTCATCATCTCATACATTGTTTACTATACAGTATACATATAGGATCTCATAGAATCCAAAACCCTAATCCAATAACCCATATTAGTCAACAACCATAATTCCTTAATCGGAAATAGAAAACCCTCGGAGAAAACCATGTGTAAAAAAACCACCCAAAAACAGACGCAAAAAACCGCCAATTTATTTTTCGAGGGTGTTTCCCTTGAAACCCCCGTGCAGGGGGGCTCCCTCCCCCCTGCAACCCCTCGAATAGGGGGGCTCCACCCCCTTGTGACCTCGCAGGAAAGGGGGCACTCCGTCCCCTCTTACCCCCATGTGCGCCCGACAACATAGAAACTAGTTATAACCATGCAAATATTATAACACATACCCAACACTGAGGATGTGAGAGCCAATGCATGAGGGTGGTGAGTCATTGGATGACCCACTATTCTTCATCACACATGCCAAAGTTTTTCAATAAAGTTACAAAATCCTGGGTACAATCTTATGACGTCCCTCAAAGAACCATGTCATGGCCATTCAAGACATATCAAAGCATAAAACATCATCAACCAAAGTTCATAAGAAACATTAGTCCTTAAAACATGCAAAGTAAGATGCAACTCAAGATATAATCCATGTAAGATAATTCATCGACAAGATGCAACCCATAATCTAGTTAACTACAAAGAGCTCCATACCCATTTCAAGTAAGACCAAGAAAATAAATGTCTAGCTGATGTGATCGTAAGCTTTTGAGAGGTCCAATTTGAGGACTACTCCCCCCTTATTAGAGTTTTTTTATTGAGTGGAGGGTCTCTTGGGATACTGCCACTGCATCATGGATTTTCCTATTATGGAGAAAGACAAATTTCTCTTCAGAAATGACCTCACCAAGTATGGTATTTAATCTTCTAGAAAGAACTTTGGCCACGATCTTGTATATTACATTACAATAAGAGATCAGTCTAAAGTCTCCAAAGGATTTTCCATCTTATTTTTTGGAAATTAATGCTATGAAGGTGGAGTTGAAGAAACCTAACATTTTCCCAGACCTTTTCAAATTACATACCACCTTAAGGAGATCGTCCATGATTAGATCGTAAAAAATGACATAAAATTTTGTTGTTAGCCCATACGGCCCATGAATCTTCCCCTTTTGCATTTGAAAAAGAGTATCATGATCTTCAAACTCTAATACTTCTTCTTTTAGGGAATGATTCATTTCTTCGTAGATAACTAGGGAAAATTTGTATATCAGCTCCAATATCTCTTGTATGGGACAACCGAATGACTCTTGAAAGAGATTGGAGAAATGACAAACACCTTCTTCAGCCTTATCTTTGAAAGAGTGAATCAAAAGTCCCTCCTGCGATTCGATTTCCCATATTGTATTTATATTCTTATAGTAATTCACATACTCGTGAAAAAACTTGGACTTGTTGTCCCCTTATTTAATCAAGATAGCTCTTCTCTTCAGTCTCCGTGTTTGTTCTTCTTTCTCTAATAAGGATTGATGTAAGGCCTCTAGAGAACAAATTTGTCCAATCTGAGTATTTGAGAAATGGATTGCTAGCAATAGCCTTGTACAAATGAGCTATATTTTCCTTAGTGTCCAACGACTGAGCTTTTGATCTTCTTGCAAAGGTTTTCTCCCATCTCTTGGTAACCAACTTAACTCCGACGATGTTGTCGGTGAATATGCACATTAAAGGTGAAGGTATGCTTGAAGGGAGAGGTACCCACATATCCACTACTAGTGCCCAATAGTCATGCTCCCCCAAACTTACCAGATTGAATTTTAAGGGAACCATAGGAGTCTCTCCCCCCCGCCTCGAGCGGGAAAAATTAGGTAAATGATCAGAGAGGCCACGTGAGAAGACACATGATTTCATAAAAAACCCATTGTTCATTGGTTGGCCAGACACCAGAAATATATCCAATCTTTTTGAGACAACTTCTTCATTTACTCTAAATTTCTTCCAAGTAGGATGCAATTTCAGATGTTCAAGGTCTAGAAGGTGATGCTTCCCAAGGAAAGAGGAAAAGAAACCACATTGATGGTCCTGACGAGGAGTGTCCCCCATATCTCCCTTAAGGATAAGGTGAAATTTAGGTCCCCCCCTAGGAGGAGGAAGGGCTCACCCAATACACCTGTATCTACCATAATTTCCTAGAAAGAGATCCTGTTTGAATAGGGACAATAAATGTTGGTGATGTTTAAGGATATACCCAGATCTTTGAGCTCAATCTTCACCATTATAGATGACTGATAAAATGATGAGGAGAGGGATTTACATGATGGGATCCATCCTGTGATAAGGCCTCTTGACATACCGATTGCGTCTACCACATTGAAAGACCACTTTGGTAGCCATTGCTCCAAAGAAACAATGGATTTTGAACCTTTGCACAAAGTTTCTTGAAAAATGATGACATCTGGATTGTGGCTCTAGATGAGCCTTTTGAGGGCTAGACTTTTCAGGCACCCCCTAACCCTCTGAAGTTAAATGAGAGGACTATCATGGAGGGGGGTTTCTTAGGGATTTCGTTGCTCCAAGGCCCTAAAAAATGGTGGTTTCCTTACCTTTTTGAATATCCAAAACTGCTTTATCTTCTCAATCCTCCTATTCTCAATCCATTTGAGATTTATTATCTTCTGCTTTCCCTTCTCCAACGGGAGGATACCTAATGTCTTCTTCTTTTTTCCATATTTTCTGATTTTGGCTTCGAAAGGGGGAAAGCCATCAGTACAGGGCTTGAAGGTGGCCTCGATTGTGAGAGTTGTAGCACCAAAAATGAAGCAACCAATAGTCAAACTTATGCTTCCATATTAAATCTCCAAAAACCAGATCCAATTCCCCTATCAAACTGTCCCTTAGGTCCACTTCAATTTGTATCTAGGTCCACATTTTATCAATTTTAGACTCCCATACCTGTTCCAATCCTACGAAGATGCCGAGCTTGTTTCTAATGGATTCTAATGCCTCCTTTTTCTAGAAAACTAGTGGTATTCCGAGCAAAATAGCCCATACCTTAAACACTATCACTATTTCCCTGGAAGGATCGAAATCGACAGACCATTTTTTGAGGTCTAAACCCGATGGTCCCCAACTCTAATTCGTTTCTTTGGTATCCTCACAATCCTCCTCTGATATGAGTATGAAGCACATCCAACCACAGACCTAAATGTGGAAAACTAACATGTATCCCAATACTGGACACTAGTTGAGCCCCAACCACATAGCAAGGGTTTCCTCTTTTTCCAATTTACTAGTGAAATTCCGGACCATAGTTTTCCCCACACAATTGGAAAGTTCAATAATTATTATGTCCTTGTTGACCACCATTTCTAACCTGTCCAACTTAGCTTGCACTTCTTCTTCTTTTCAACCCCTTTGGCTTCTGTAGGGCCAATATATATAATGATAACCCTAGTCGAGACTATCGAAAATTATGGCCCTTCACGACATGACTAAGAAGCGACAATGGTCTGAATGAGTGGAGGGAAAGGGATACTTAGAAAGGGAGATAGAAGTGGGTCGACATTAGACAATTTTTTGGTCCCTATTCATATCGATCAGAGCCCTTGTTAGAAACATTAAAACCACATCTATAAATCCTTGGAGCATGATCCCCAGGTCCATATGGGAATGGTACAGAGTAGAACTTGTCATGCACACAAAAGGATGAACTTTTATGAGGGATTACCTCATAATATACCCAATCCATGTAAGGATCTTCCATCCCCACGTGTAGCATTAGTATGATGGGGACATTTGAAATATGTGGAATCAGGAACTGGTCGAATCCACTTGTGGATAAGAGAAAATGACTTTTGCACCACTGAAATCATCCCCAAAAACCAGTGAAGAATACCTAAACCGACTTTGCATTAAAGGAAATAAACCTTTAGGCCCATGTACCCGTGGAACAAAACATGGTTGCAAAGCCAAACTTCAATAACAATTATAAATTATAATATCTTTATAAAAATTAGATTCTTTATAAATGCTTAATAAACATGAATTATCGACTATATGTAATAAACACTAAGGATACATACTAATAATTAGTGTAATATAAGTGACTTTGATGAAAGAATAGGTAAACTCATAGAATCATTATTTTAACAAACATTGATGGAATAATAAATATAATGGTTGAGAAAATAGTGAATGTAAATATCCATTTACATCTCCAAAGCCATTTTCCACCTTTCAAAACTAATGGCGTCTATTGATGTATATCAACCACTTTTACTTATGTGGTTTTGCTAGTGATAGTTTGGTTCAAGACTCTTTAGTTGATGTATACTTGTTTTATTTAAAATTCCATATATTTGGAGTTATTCTCTCCATATTTGGAATCAATATTTGATATTATCAATGTTTATGGGCCTTACTTGGCTATGAAAGTATTTCAGGACTCCTTTTTTTAGAAATTTTGAACTAAGGAAGGCGAATGTTATTGTGGGAGGAGATGTGAATTTTATTCTATGACAAGGTGAAGCATGTGGTGAAGCATGTAGGATGGAACCACTGGCTGACTATTTCATAAATAATATAGATGATGGTGGCCTCTGTGACATTGAACCTTGGACTATGAAGCTGACCTTAAGGAATGACAAGGTAGGGGATGGAGCTTTTCCAAACGACTTGATCATTTTGTTGTAATACACCCTATGAGTATATGACCATAATATGTAAGTATATGGTAGATTGGGTAAGTGAACTACCATTTCATTATTATTGGAATCAATATAAATAATAATAAGATAATAAACGTGTGCACTTGGGGGTTATAACTCCCTAGGAGCACCACAATGAGCCAATAAGTGGGGAAGTAGGGGGAGTTTAAGAAATAATATTTTTTGTGCATGCCAAGTGTCACTACCCCACACTTTCCCATGATTTTTGTCTTATGTGACCATATGTTATTTTCTCAAGCTTATGGGTGGGCATGTATTATTCATGCAAGCCTTAGGGAAATGATTCATTCTACCTTTGGGAAATTCATTCATTCTCTCATTATTGAATTGGGGTTGGGTATGCTAGTGCTGATAATACATTGTGCCAAGGATGAGTTTGCTGCCATAGTTGATGCCATGAATGAAACTGTGTGAAAACCATGGCTAAGTCTAAGTCTTTGGGTATTTGTTCTAGTTGAGATTCCTTGGTACCCAACAATAGATATTCCCTAGCCAACCTGTATTGAAGCGCTGGAGGGAAGGGGATTCCATTCCTTGTGCTATGTAGGGTTGAGGCATAAGAGAGGGTGGTGAGTGATATTGTTGTTAATTCCCTGGCTGGTAAATGGTTTGATATGTTATCCCTTGGTTGTTATCTTTATAAATTGGGTTGAGTTAGGAAAACCAGAGGCATAACAAATGATTTTCCCCTGTTGTTTCATTGCATGGCATGCAGGTGGAACCTACATTCAAATGTGTTGGTTCCTATGGTTGTGAGGAAAAATGATTCCTTGGAGCTATTTCCCCAAGTGCATCAATTAAAACAAATAAGTAAATTAGTTGTTGTTATTAAATTGTTTAAGATTAACATTTGTAGCTTTGCCATGTTAAAAGATTGTGTGTCTAAATGGGAAATGCAAGTATGGAATTTAGCATTGTTTTAGGAGAGCATTATGGACTATCTGGGAGATGTTCAAATGTATATTTAAGGCTATTACAACCATCGATTGTAAATCATGGGGTATAATTCTACTCTTCTTCTATAAATTAGTTTGTAGCTATGTCAAATCATTACAAGGGGTATTACGAGTATCACAAAAGATGCCAGAAATATGGAGGAAATGCGATTATTATTTCATGGAAAATATTGGATACTTATGTTGCCATAATTTCCCATGCAAAAACTATTATTATTCCATGTATAATTAGAAATCATTTTTTATGTGATAAATGGTTGAATGCATTCATGGGTGATGGATAAATTTGGAATAGGAAATGTTATTTCAGTTGCTTATTTATGTTTTACTAAAAATTGTGTGACTGGGTGCATTACATTTCCGGTAGTTGAGCATCTCAAGGACAACATTGGTAGTATTGGATCCCAGATAGAAGGAGGAGGTTCTTTAGACCATGTTCAAATATTTCTTCAACTGGGGGTGATGACCCCAAAAGCTCATGGTCCATTAAATTTTAACTCTCATTAGCTCAAGGACCTAGAATTGAGAGACTTGGTTCGAGATGAATGAAAACATTATGATTTTCAATTGGAGGAATCAATAATGTTCTTGTTTAGTGACAACTTCAAGGGAATCAAAAGGATACTAACCAATTGGATTTTGGAGGAATATATAGCAAACATATTCAATTAAAATATGAATGGTATCTTTAGTGAATTTTAGCTGAATAATTTGAAACTAAAGGAAGCAACTAAAATGAAGCGTATGAATTGTGAAGAAGGAAAATGGAGGCAGAAGAACAAGGCTACATGGATTTCTCAAGGTGATGCATACACTAGATATTTTCACAATTGTACAAAATTGAGGAAAACTAATTACTATATGTTGCATCGAGAATGAGAGGGGGAAAATGGCTCACAGTTTCAGGGGTATGACATGAGTGGAAAAAAATCACTTCAATAATATTTTCAAAAACCCTGCTAGATCAAACATTGCAACAATAGTTCAAATGGTGGCCTTCTTCCCCAGGTTTGTGGATCAAGACCAAAACATAGCTCTTATGAAAGAGGTCTCCATGGAGGAATTGTAAGTGGTTATGGAGTCTTTCTAGAAAGACAAGAGTCCTGGAACCGACGGTTGGTTCATTATGATTCTTTGAAGGAATTCTTGATTTATTAGGCAAGGGCTTACTTCTTGTAGTGGAGAAATATAAAAGCTCTGCTAAGATTCTAGGGGCCTTTAACTCCACTTTCCTAGCTATGATTCCCAAGAAGGATATTCTTGATACTTTTGACGACTTTAGGCCTATTTCTATTTGTAATGTTGTGTATAATATTATTTCTAAAATCATTGGCATAATACTCAAGCTAGTGTTATCCCTTGCTATCTTAGGAGAACAATTTGGATTTCTAAATGGCAAGTATATTCATGAGGCTATCGACCTAGCACAATAAGGTATATGCACCATAAGGTTTGAAAATAATTCCTCTTCATTATCAAATTAGACCTCTCTCAGGATGTTGATAAGGTTATTTGGTCTTATCTTAGATTGATGATGTCACATGTTGGATTTTTTTGTGAATTTGTGGATTGGGTGGAAGGTTATTTCTCTTTTGTATATTTCTCTCTATTGATAAATGGTCTCTCTTCTCCCTTTTTTCCAACCCACTAAATGATTGAGGTAGGGGTTCCCACTACCCCCCTTACTATTTTATCTCATGGATAAAGGCTTAACTAGGTGCCTTCTCCAAGAAAGAGGGTATGGAAGGCTGAAATACATTAGGATTGGGTTCCATTTTTCTCTTACTCACTTGTCGTCCATTGAAAATGTTTTACTTTTTAGTGATGGGTCCATGAGGGATGAAAAATCCATCTATGTGCTTTAGAGCTATATTGACCAGCTATAGATCCCTCGAGGTGTAGAACAATCAGTGATGAAGTGTACTGTTAAGGCACTCTGTTATGTGAAGTCACCGGCTCAAAACCCTTGAATTACGTTGTGTGTGAGGGTCCACGTTGGCCTGCCTGGAGGTTATAGTGGTAGCATTCAGATAACATGACCCCGTGTCATGCGAGTACGTGCCCGACTAGTTGTTGATTCCACCAATCACCAAAAAATTATTGACCGGCTATAGGAATGGAAATATGTCATTAGAAATCTTGCATCATGTTCCATAGAGCGGTGGAAGGTCAACATCGATCAATTTTAGATGTACGTTATTTCAAGAAATTGAATTTAAGAACAGTCTCAAGTATCTCGGTTTTCTTTTAAATCCAAATGAATACGTTTTTAGGATTGGTTGTGGCTCTATAGTAAGATTTAGGATAGGGTTACTTTTTGGTACACTAGATGGTTATCATTAGGAAGCATGTTCACATTGGTAAAAGCAGTGTTGGAATCCATTTTAGTTTATTAGCAATCTATTACCTATAACCCCAAGGGTATCTTAGAGAATATTAGGAGTATTTAATTTCTTGTGGTTAGACAATTATGTAAAGAAGCAAATGGCATTGTTTAGTTGGGAGAGGCTTGCTAGGCCAAAGAAGGAGGGTGATGCGACATAAATAATGTTTTCCATTTTTCTAAGGCACTTGTATCCAAAAGCCTATAAATATGATTGTAGGATCAATTTTATGGTGAGATTTCTTGGTTAAAAAATACTTTAACCCCTTGTATGTGCTTGATTTGATTAGGAGTCCTAGCAAGAGTCATCTAAATGCATCAATTGTTTGGAAATATTTAGTTCAAGCTTTCCCTTTGGCGGGACAATGGCTTGCTTGGAAGGTTGGAGAAGGGAAGAGTATAACGCTAGGAGTAAACCCTTGGGTTGGGGTGGTGAGTGGATTTTTTATTTTCGTTATCAACATAAATAACATAAATATATATAAAATACAAAATAATTAATAATTACTAATGAAGAGACACCTCATAATGAAGAGTCACATATCTTCATGAAAGGGCACCCCTGCGTGGGTATATATACGACCCTCATTCTCTTTGTAATCAATCATATCATATATTATTCAATTATTTATTACTTATCCTATATGGATTTTAACCTATTGTCCTTTTTACATTGGATATTTACATAAGTGAACCAAGTTGGTTCACTACATTTGGTATCAGAGCCTCATTTTTCTGATCCTAGCCATTAGTTGATTTGGATTTTGGCCAACCTCAAATTCTTCATAGTTTCTCTGATCTTTGGTCCATTGACGAGAAGCCTTTGGCCATTCGACATTCATATTTCGTTGAAAGAAAACAAGTGATTTTTGTCGTTTTTTTTTTCAATCTGCTACACATTCAAGCACATTGAACAAAACACTAGAGTATTGCAAAATTGAAGAAATAAAAATTTAGAAAAATTATACATCATTAAAATTAGTCTGCATGTTCCAGGAGGTGTTGATATTGATTAATTCAGATTAATTGCATCATTATTACGGAAACAAGTTCCACTAAACATCTATTCAAGTAATTGAAAAACATATCGAATTAAATACACAACTGTACAATTCCACACAACAAAATTCAGTGCTATAGACGTACAATTACGTACAATGGATTCAATACTTTCCAACAACAGTTATCCATTCATACTATTAATCCACTTCCATGTCGTACAGTCCGTAACGTCCGCTGCAGTGTCATTCATACTATTAATCCACTGCCAAGTCGTGCAGTTCGTACCGTCTGTTGTAGTGCCATACAATAGCTGCCAATTCTGGCGAGCAATATCCAGCCTGCTGCAGAGTCTTTAAGACTCTGCAGAGACCGGATATCCGTATAAATTGTTCGTGTGCTTCATATCCATCGACATACCATTGGCATACCATCGGCCATCAACGCCGCGCTGCCATGGCTACACATCACCTCCCGTTTCCGTTTTCCGTTTGCGAGGTTTTCGATGTACTCTGAGATTTCGTATCCACAATCCGCGTCGCCGATTTCGTATGCCGATCGAGGCGCGACTCGCCATAACCGCTTTTAATTATCCAGCTACCGGTTTTAATGGCCAAGTAGATTTGGGGGCTTGGATGATAGAAGATATGCATCCTGAACGATTAGATTTTGCAGTGTTATACTACCTTCAGCAGAGGCGTAGTCTACCAGAGCATTTTGTGTTGGTTAATCCTTATCGATCTGGATGCTTCCTTCCTTATTTTCTACGACACTGAGCGCGATGCTCTGATCAGAGAAACGCTGCATATTTCTGAAGCAAAAAATCGTGGGTTGTGTGGGATTGCCGTTTGTGGAGATCATATAGTAAAAATTTGGAGGCAGACAGAAGGAATAATTTCGTATCCCGAACTGAATGTATCTATGCTTGGTGGGGATTCGGGCCAGTGGGAATTGGATCATACAGTGC
>SNQJ01S0017506.1:64582-88022 GCA_010110895.2 Picea sitchensis | reverse complement strand
AAAATTTAAATATTTTATGTATTTTTTAAAAAGACCGGTTCATTGAAACCGGTTTGACCGGTTTATTACCGGTTCCGGTTCCGGTTCAGGTTAGACCCTCGACCGGTTCCGGTACCGGTTTCGGTTTTTAAAACATTGGTCCCAAGACCTCAAGGAAAATCAGTAGTAACCTCTAAATGGATTTACAAAATAAAGCATGCAGCAGATGGCAGTGTTGAAAAATTCAAAGCTAGATTTGTGGCTAGTGGTTTCTCTCAGAAAGAGGGAATTGATTATGATGAGATTTTTGCTCATGCTGCCAGGTATACCTCTATCAGAGTCATCAACTCTCTTGCTTTAGTCTTTAATTGGAAACTTCACCAAATGGATGTTAAGACTGCTTTTCTTAATGGTGAAGTTGAACAAGAGGTTTATATCGAGCAACTTGAGGGTTTTGTGATCCATGGGAATGAATCCCATGTCTGCAAACTCAAGAAAGCCTTGTATGGATTGAAACATGCTTCGAGAGCTTGGTATGGAAGAATTGACGGTTTTCTTCAGAGTCTTGGGTTCTCCAAGAGTATAGCAGATCCTAATCTTTATATAAAGATTGTGAATAATCATCCTCTTATCTTGGTTTTATATGTGGATGATTTGTTCCTTACTGGACAGGAGCATCTAATAGCTCAGAATAAGAGGGAGCTGTCAGCAGAGTTTGAAATAGACTTAGGTCTTATGCATTACTTTCTTGGTTTATAGGTGTGGTAGAAACATGGTGAGATATTTCTCTCACAAAGTAAGTATGTAGTTGATGTGCTTCGCAGATTTGGGATGCTGGACTGTAAGTCCATGACCACACCTATGATTTCTAACCTGAAGAAGTTAGATGATCAAGCTATAGGCTCAGATCAGAAGACCCCACAATATATCGTTAGATTATTGGGTCCTTGATGTATTTAGTAAGTATGTAGTTGATGTGCTTCGCAGATTTGGGATGCTGGATTGTAAGTCCATGACCACACCTATGATTTCTAACCTGAAGAAGTTAGATGATCAAGCTATAGGCTCAGATCAGAAGACCCCACAATATATCGTTAGATTATTGGGTCCTTGATGTATTTAGTACACACCAGACCGAACATTTGTTATGCAGTAAATGCCCTCAGTCAGTTCATATGTATTCCAAAACACATTCTTATGATTGCTGCTAAACATATTCTTAGATATGTCT
Source organism: Picea sitchensis (assembly GCA_010110895.2). NCBI lineage: Eukaryota > Viridiplantae > Streptophyta > Pinopsida > Pinales > Pinaceae > Picea > Picea sitchensis. Next base: position 86,812 of record SNQJ01S0017506.1, on the reverse strand, counting down.
GGGGGACTATAGCTTATGGACTCTGATACACTTCTAGTGGAGGTGTAATGCTTCATGGCTATATAGATTCAGATTGGATGGGCGCTACAGTGGACCTGAAGAGCACTTCCGGATATTGTTTTAGTTTGGGTTTAACTATGATCTCTTGGTCCAGCAGGAAGCAGGGCTCCATAGCAAAAGAACTGCAGAGGCAGAATAAATTGCTGCAAGTGTTGCTAGTAGAGAAGCAGTGTGGCTCAAAAAGCTACTCTCAGATTTGTTCAATGCTGAGTTGGAACCCACAATAATTCACTCTGATAACCAGAGCTGTATAAAGCTCTCCAAGAATCCTGTGTTTCATGGTAGATCGAAACACATTGAGATGAGATATCACTATATTCGGGACATGGTGCAGAAGAACATTTTCAGTATTTAGTATGTTCCGATGGCGGAACAAACTGCAAATATTTTGACCAAGCCCCTATCATTGACGAAGTTTGTATACTTTCGAGACAAGCTTGGTGTTGCTGAGAATGCCTCTCTTGCTGAGAGGGAGTGTTAAAATTAATGCAGTTGCAAGAGCCATTCTCCGGGAGGATGGCAAAGACCCCAGTTGTGATCTAGGGCCCCCAGTACACTCCTGGGTTCTTGGTATGGGACCAAGCAATTAGAGCCATGGCAAAAGACCCTAGTTGGTCCCCCAGTGTATTGTTGGGGTTCTTGGTCAAGGACCAAGCAGTTTGATGGTATAATTCCCTAGATGTGCTCTAGGGCCCTTGGATGTGTTTCGGGGAATCCTTGCTCGGTGCTTGGATTGATCCTTGGTTGTGTACCTTGGTGGATAAGACCCTAGTTGTGATCTAGGGCCCCTAGATGTGTTCTAGGGTATCTTGGTCTGGGACCAGGCAGTCTCTTGGTTAAGTACCAAGCCGAGATGATGTGTGACCTTCTTCTTTCCCTGGATGGTCCATGTGACCTAGGAGCAGTCAGGAAGAAGGGCATGATCACATCATTGACCCTCCTAGTATGCTGGGATGATAAAAGCTTATAAGTTATATCCTGAGACTCATGTGGACATTCTGCCATTAAAGAAGAACTTAACCTTTGACTTTGTCCTTTTGTTTATTAATGAAACCCCCCTTGCTTGAGTTATGAAACACCTTTTTGTTGATTGGGTGTTGGTTCGATTCTTTACTTCTTCCTAAAGCAAGCTGGCCGCCTTGATCTTAAAACCCCTCTCTTCGACTTGTTTATTTCCTTGTTGACTTTTCTGATTTGACATTTAATATTTTAACTTGTAAAATATTATTTGTTTAATTGTTAGGGATTAAACCTAACCCTAAATTTAGGGAAAAAGGACTAATGTGCTAGGCCTAACCTACCTACCAAAAACTATAAATAAAGTGACCTATTCCTCACTCACTACACACATTCTCTCTTAGCCGAATTGAGGACTGAGTTTTTTGCTGTGGCTCTTCTTGATCAGGTTACTAAGTGGCTGCGACCCTTTCTGTACAGGTTTCTCAGCTTCTTCTTTGTGTATTTTTGGTCTGCTCCAACCACCGAGGGTTTATCCTTTTCAGCCTTGTTCTGCTTAGCTTGTCTCTGACCTAAAAAGGTCTTTCCCAACCAACTGTGAAGGGTGTTCTTCTAGCTGTTCTGGTACCATCTTAGTGTGCTGCCAACACTGCCTTGTTTGTGCTGCCTTGCTGCCTTAATGGTGTCGCCTTAACTTTCTGCTGGCGCCGCCCTTGAATGCTGCCTCTCCTTGTCTGCAAGTAGCCCTAGTAAGGGTTTGTTAGGGCTACCCTGGAACAACTAGTATTTCTGCTTTTGCTGTAGCAGTTTTTGTGTTTACTGGGATGAAACTATTAAGGCTGTTTGTGGCCTCTTTTCCAACCACCAGGCTGGACAATGGTGTCTTGCTTTTAGCCCTATTACTTGAAAGTGGCATGGCCTCTTGATTCTCAACTACCTGGTTAGTTTTCTGGTCTTCTACCCTAAAAGTTCTTCTTGGCAATTGTCCTAATGATCATGTTGAGATCTACCCTGAGGGTTTGATCCATGGTCCCTTAAAGCTTTTTCTGAGCATATATCAAAGAGGACAACATCAACATATCAGGTAATTCTGTTCTTTGTTTCAACTAAGGTAATAGTTAAGTAAATGTTCTGTTATTTACTGTTTGATGCTATCAGAAATTTTAATGTCTTGCTGATTCTAAATTACAGTAGTTAATGTTTGGAAAGTAAAAGGAAAATATTTCTGTTTTAGCTAGCTACTGTTTTTGCCCTTAAATTCTAACAGGAAACAACAAGATTAGAGATAAATCATTCATTGTTAGGGACCTAACCTACCTAACCCCTCAAGTGGGTAGAATGATATATTTCCATGTAATAAAGGTCAATATTAATAAGGCCTAGCAATCCCGATCGCAGTCATACCTTTCATTTTTAACATTTTTTTCCAGTGGACCCGAGCCCTAATAAGGCCTAGGAAATAATTTTGACTGTTAATATGACTGCGATCAATATTAATAAGGCCTAAAGGATGAAATCCGATCCTAGGTTCTCATGTCCCGCTCTCAGACTTGGTTGGAAGCTACTAAACGTGCTAAAGAAGCCCAACAAGTTGTTTTTCCCAGAACAAAAAACCCTCTTTGTTCCTCGCCCTCGCCCCACTAATCCTAACCCCCCTGTCACTCCCCTCAAGGTCTAGAAATTAACTAGGGCTGAAATGGTTGAACGCCAATTGAAGGGTCTTTGCTATAATTGTGATGAAAAATATTTTCTAGGGCACAAGTGTAAGGAAAAAAAACTTTTTATGGCCATTTTCGAAGATGTTCCTGAAAAAGATGTGACAGTTCCAATTGTTGAAGAGCCCTCTCTTCCCGATGCTACCCCAGACCTTGCTGACCCACCTGAAGTTGAACCACTCATTTCCCTGCATGCTCTGACTGGCTTCTCTGCTCCCCAAACCCTCAAGCTCATTGGCTATATTAAGAATAGGAAGGTCATCATCCTGGTTGACAGTGGTAGCACCCACAATTTTATTCATCGTCACATTGCCCAGGAAATCAATTGCTATATTCGTGCTGTCAATAATTTTCAAATCATGATAGCCAATGGTGGGTCCATGAAATGTGGTGGGCGTTGTGAAAATGTACGTCTTCAAATTGGACATTATCACATGAAATCTCATATGTTTGCCATCGAAATGGGCGGGTGACATTGTGCTAGGTGTTGAATGGTTACACACTTTGGGTCCCATTCTTATGGATTTTAAGGAATTAACCATGCAATTTCAACAGGAGGGACAAAGGTATCACTTCCAAGGTCTCACAGCTAGTTCTCCTGAGATCATCAATTCCCATCGCATGGAAAAACTCCTCAAGAAAGGCTACTTCGATATTATTGCTCAACTCCATTCTATTCACGCAGTTGAGACACCCTCTGTGCATCCTGACTTCCAAGCTATTCTCTCCAAACACCAAGCTGTTTTTCCACTTCTCAGGGACTTCTGCCTTCTCGTGGTGTTCGTGATCATTCCATACCCCTTGTTATTGGCAATCTTCCTCCCAATGTTCGCCCTTATCGTTATCCCTTTGCCCAAAAGAATGAAACTGAGAAAATCGTGCAGGAATTTTTCCAAGCGGGTGTTATCCGCCCCAGTACCAGCCATTATTCTTCTCTTGTGGTCATGGTACTTAAGAAAGAAGGTACTTGGTACATGTGTCCTGACTTTTGTGCCCTCAATAAACTAACCATCAAGGACAAGTTTCCCATTCTTGTCATTGATGATCTCTTGGATGAGTTGAGTGGTGCTCAGTATTTCACCAAACTTGATCCGCGTTCAGGCTACCACCAGATCCGTATGAAAAACGCTGACATCCCAAAGACTGCTTTTCGAACTCATGAGGGTCACTATGAGTTCTTGGTCATGCCCTTTGGCATGTGTAATGCCCCCTCCACCTTCCAAAGCCGTGTCTTCCGTCCTTTTCTCCGTCATTTTGTCTTAGTTTTCTTTGATGATATTCTCATCTATAGTAAAACTTGGCAATCCCATCTTGCCCATGTGGATCAAGTTCTTCATCTACTCTCTCAGCATCAACTTTTCCTCAAACACTCTAAATGTGCCTTTGACATAGTGAAAGTTGAGTACTTGGGTGATATTGTTAGCAAGGCTGGTGTCCGGGTGGATCCTAAGAAGATTGAAGCCATGCAGGATTGGCCTCGCCCTAAGACTATCAAAAGCTTGCGTGGTTTTTTGGGTTTAATAGGATATTATCGCAAGTTTGTTCAGAATTATGGCAAGATTGCGGCTTCTCTCAGTGCTCTACTTAAAAGGAATACTTTCACTTGGACTCCTGCAGCTGATTAGTCCTTTCAAGCATTGAAGGAGGCTATGTGCATTACTCCGGTCTCGGCTCTTCTTGATTTCACAAAGACCTTTGTCCTGGAATGTGATGCCTCTCGGAGAGGAATTCGAGCAGTCCTTATGCAAGAGGGCAGACCTTTGGCCTTTACCAACAAACAATTGTTAGACTGCCATTTGGGCCAATCAATCTATGAAAAGGAAATGTTGGCTATTCTGCATGCAGTAGTTCTCTGGCGCCCTTATCTCTTGGGACAACGCTTCCAAATTAAGACAGATCATCAAAGCCTCAAATATTTTCTGGAGCAACGACCTTCGTCTCCCGAGCAACAAAATGGGTAACTAAGCTTTGTTAGCACTTCGTAAATCTGTTCGGCTGATAAACATACGACAAAGGTAACTTTTTCAACCGACTTTGAGACCTGAAACTAGCCTTTCAGATCTGGAGAGGGCTCTCTCGGAAGGCGCGGTCTCTGCGCAGGATATGGATTTGGAACTAGTGGCTAGATTTAACACCTTTGATATAATGGGTTTTGGTTATATTGGCGCAAGAAAGTAAGACTTGGGCTATGGAATCGATTTGAGGAAAAAGACTGGGACAAATGACTCAGTGACTGAAATTGAGAGGAGAAGGCTAGGCGAGCAACAGTCTTCAGTGTAAAACCGTAATGTGTGTGGGGGGGGGAAACACAGGAAGTAACTTGGAGCACCACTGCGGGTGAATTCAGAGTTAACTTTTAGAAGAAAACGTTTTGTCTAAGTGGCGTGAACAAGGGGCGTTGTGCAGCGATTCCACAAGTTCGAAAATTCGTTCCGAAATTGACAGAAAAAGATATGAATAAAAGATGACGGGAAGCACATACGTAAAGAGAGGAACACAATACATCCAACTGCTACAATTAGAATTTTTTCATCAAGTTACAGGACCTTTGCATTAAATTCCTGTCAAAAATTTAGATTACATACAATAGCTGTCGTCTACCATAATTTGCCAACCAACCTGGCTTACATCGAAAATATGAAATATATAAAAGAGGGCGCTGCTTGGGCTACCTTGCCTCCTAACTGCTAACCCTAAAACTAGGAAAACTGAGCAGCATGCGCTGGAGACTCTTTGCATGGTGCTTTCCAAAAATAGACAATAATCACGTCTGTTCACTGAAGACCGTTTGCAAGTTCGCCACGGGGATCTGATCATCGATCAAGTTTTGATATGGAGAAAAGATGTGTCGCTGTATCCCTTTGATCAGGTGTCCCAGTGAACAGGTGTCTGTCAGGAGCTTGTTGTCTGCTATAACGACTCTGATTTCCGTTACGCGCTCATTTGTTGGAGGAAAGTGTGCAGCAAGCAGCGGTTTGATTTTCACGGTCGTTATCAAAATGGTATAGTTCTTTGGGGAAACGTGTCCTTCAAAACCGCCAAGATTTGTCTTATGTTTTTCGGATGTAGAAACAAACACCTGCTAAACTTGCTTTTCCTGCGCGCTGGCGAGAGCCACGCGAGCTTCCTTCTCGGCCGCTTTGCTTTCTCTAGGATGCTTCATATGCCTTTCTTCCGCCAGTCTTTGTGCTTCTCGCAGCTGTACAATGGTGTCCTGCACCTCTCTGAGTTGCCTTTTCAACCATGCCATGTTCCCTTTGTGACCCTGCGCTGTTGATGCTTCCGTAGTCTTTGTCGCTAGCTGTCGCCTCAATTCCATGTTTTCCTGATAGAGTTCAGCGATAGCCAACTTTGCTTGCTTTAGTTGCTGAGATGGCTCTTGATCATTCGCTCCTATGATATCCGCTTTCCTTGTTCTGCTCCTGTCTTCGCGGCTCGATCCTCCAACAGGTTCTAGCTGGATGGTACGCACGGGTAGTTCTTCGGCTACTGATCTGGCGCGCGACTCTTCTGAAAGTCGAGCTTCCACGGTTTCCTTGTTCTTCCTTGGCCTGCCCCTCTTCTGAGGCATTTGCTGCTGGGGAGACGGGGCTCCTACTGTCTTCCTTTCCTGTGCGAATCCCTCCATTTCAGATTTTGTGCGGTTTGATATGGTCTTCTCTGTAGGTAAAATAATAGCTCCTTTCACGTCTTTGGGAATGGCTGCTGTAGGTGAGAATGACTCCCAATCGTTTTGGGGCTCGAACATTGCAATTTTGATGCTCCGCGCACCTTTCCTTACGCTCTGAGAGGTCGCCATGGCAGGACCGGTGTGTAATCTACGCGCAATATATCCAACAAATGCACAGGGGGAAAGTTCTAAACAAACTCGAGTGGCAAGGAAAATTGCAAATAGAGTTCAGGCCTGGTTCTACGACTAGAGAAAGTACCGAGCATCCGAGATTTATAACGAGTTGGATAAGAGAGGAAATCATGTTGGAGGACAGTGAATTCATGGCGACGAGATGTTTCAAGTCGAATTGCAGGTTTTCCATGGCAAATCTCCGCATGTAGGATACAGGTGATAAGGTTTGCTGGGCATTCATGATACGAACGCCGCGATTTTTTCCTTCCCTCGGCCTTCATGATGAACTGATAATAACATGCTGTACTTGCCGATGCGACCTCCATTAACTACTTGACTCGACCTAGGCATGTAGAGACTGGTTTCTCAACGGGACTCGACTCTTTGGAAAAGACATACCTGTACCACTTATACAAGTTTCGACTCTGACATCCCTTCCCGTTTCCAAGGGCCAACCGACCACTTGCTGACCTTGACCTCACGGGGTTACGTACCTGATTTCACATGTTTGGACGCATGGGTCGCAACGTGAATTAAAACCGACTCTAAATAGAAAGAAAAATGGCGACGCTAACAAGCTCTTTGGATATGATTATGAGATCATTTACAAGAAAGGCAAAGAAAATGTGGTTGCTGATGCTCTTTCTCGAAAATACGAAGATGAAGGGTCCCTTTTCTCCCTATCCTTCATTGTCCCATATTGGCTCCAAGCTGTTCGCCAGGAATGGCTATAAGATCCAAAAATTTCGCATCGGATCCAATAGTTGCAAGACAATTCTCCAGTTTCCCCAGGGTACTCTTGGCACAATGATGAGCTTCATTACAAAGGCTGTTTGTATTTAAGTAAATAGTCTCAACTTAAATCCACGATGCTTTTTGAGCTTCATGCTACTCCCACAGCTGGGCACTCAGGGTTTACCAAAACCTATGACAAGGTCAAACGTTCTTTTTTCTGGGATGGTATGAAAAAGGACGTTCGCACTTTTGTGGCCGAATGTGATGTTTGTCAACGTAACAAGGGAGAAACAATCAAAGCCCTTGGCACACTTCAACCGCTTCCGATTCCACCCACTATTTGGAGGGACATCTCTATGGATTTCATTGTGGGATTACCTAAATCAAGCAATAAGTCAGTCATCATGGTAGTAGTTGATCGTCTTTCCAAGTATGCTCATTTCTGTGTGCTTCAACATCATTTACTACATCCATTGTGGCTCAACTTTTCATGGATCATGTCTTCAAGCTTCATGGCATGCCTCATTCTATTGTTTCTGATCGAGACCCCACTTTCACCAGCAATTTTTGGCAAGAACTGTTCAGGCTACAGGGCACCCAATTGCATCTCAACATCGCCTATCATCCCCAGACTGATGGTCAAACTGAAGTTGTCAACAAGTGTTTGGAGACTTATTTGAGGTGTTTTGCCTCTGAAAGGCGAAATCAATGAGCTCAATGGTTATCATTAGTTGAATGGTGGTACAACACTTCTTACCATACAACTACTACTCGCATGATTCCTTTTGAAGCAATATATGGACAAAAGCCACCTTCCGTTCTGTCCTACATACCAGGTGTTTCAAAGGTTTAGGCGGTTGGCCAAACACTTACAGTTTGAGGGGCCATTCTCTGTACCCTCAAAGAGAATTTGGTTATGGCTTAGAATTGCATGAAGCAACAAGCTGATCAAGGTCGCTCAGAACGTCAATTTGTTGAAGGAGACCAAGTATTTCTTCGCCCACAACCTTATAAACAAACTTCACTCAAGGCTGAACATTGTCAGAAACTGGCGCCCAAATTTTATGGTCCTTATTTAGTTCTCAAGCGCGTGGGACAGGTGGCCTATCATTTAGCTTTGCCTAGTTCTTCTAAGCTCCATCCTGTTTTTCATGTCTCCTGCTTAAAGAAGGTGATTGGAACTAAGTGCCAAACTCAAACCAGCCTTCCCGAGTTGGCTGAAGAAGGATCCATCTGGTTGCAGCCACAAGCCGTTTTGGACCAGCGTGAGCGTCATCTTCGTCAGCGCACCATCAAGGAAGTGTTAGTTCAGTGGAAAGATACAACTCCAACCGATGCCACCTGGGAGCCAGCTAGCATTCTGCAACAATTTCCTCATCTCAAGCCTTGAGGACAAGGCTGATTTTAAGGGGGAGGGCATGTTAGGGACCTAACCTACCTAACCCCTCAAGTGGGTAGAATAATATATTTCCATGTAGTAAAGGTCAATATTGATAAGGCTTAGCAATAAGGAGGAATATGTCAATTGTAAGAAGACCTAATAGAAGCTTCCGCTTCTAGAAGGATCTTCTTCTAGATTGTTCTTTTGGATAGATAGATTTAGTATAAATAAGAGTAGAGGATATGAGAAGTTTTGTCTTGGAAAATTATTGTAATAGAGCTCTGCTCTGCTGGAGGTTGCCCCCTTGAAGAAGCAAGTGAACATTGTTTCCTATCAATAAAGGTATAATTCTGGTGTTGTTGTTCCATATAATTTGTTGTTCCGCTGTTATCTCTGCAATATTTCAGTATTCTGTTGCTATCTCAGTGTTATTCTTTGCATTATCTCTCTATTCTGCTAATATAATAGATCTGGTACCTTACATTCATGCACTTGAGACACAAAATTTTCTGTTTTGGAAATTGTCAAATTTAGAAATTTCCAAGGGCAAAATCAGCCCTCTCAACAACTGATAAATTCACCAAAACTGAGGACAAATTAGTTTTCCCAAAATCAGAAAAATCAGTAAACCAACCTAAGCAAAATCCCGGGACAAATTCCCAATTTGCAAACTTGCTACAGGTCACCTGTACGACCTGCTGACATCAACATGTACGGACTTGTTACTTGCCCAAAACTCACACGTGCGGCCTGCAGAAACCCTTCACACGTGCGACTGTTCTGTGCTGGTCACACGTGTGACTATATGAACTTGTCCGTACCACACGTGTGACAATATGACCCTGTTGTATTCACACGTACGGCTGTACCTGCTCTCTCACACGTGTGGCTGCTCTCACGCGTGCAGTTGTACTAGTTCCTCACACGTGCGACCTTGCTTCTCCTCCTCACACGTTTGGTCTTTCTTGGCTGAAATAGAAGCCTTCCTTGGCTGAAACAGAAACATAAACCCTAGGCCAGATTGCCAAAATTGCAGAATTTCCCTTGTTGACATTTCCAAGCTCCTAGCACAAGCGCACATTCACTTATGATATCTCCATAATGACACAATAAGATTTGTCACAATCTCTCCTCTCCTTATATAGGAGTCTAATGAGTGAGTTTAGGAACCCCTTCTAAACTCAACATTAAATTAGAATATTTTATTCCTCTTGGTGGGTGTGACACCCCAACACAAGCCCACAAAGCCCATTACTAAGCCAATAAAGCTCTAGCTTCATCCCAAGGGCGTTTTCACGGAAACGAAAGTGTCATTTGGTGCCAACGAAGATTCCCACATGCTTGACACCACGGCCCCTAGTGGGAATACCTGCCAAAACTACAAAGACATCAACAAATTGAAGTTCACCACCATGACCAAATACAAACTAAACCACCAAAAACCTGCTAAAGAAAGCACAATCCTGTACTACCCCCTTGGAAACACTGATCTCTTAAACTCAAACCTGTAATGTAATCGAAATCCTGGAAACTGAAACTTAACAACTCTGGTGTAAAGGATCATGGCCATAGAACCCACTAAGAATGTGTCCATGAATTGTTGATGCCGAACAATCAAGATGTACTAGGGAGAAGTCAAACCTGATCCCGAATGTGCTCACAAACAATAGTGAAGGTAACACTTGAATTCACCAAAGGTAAATTCATTGTTAACAATTATGGCTTATTTTGCAAATATTATATAACAATTTAAGCTTGAACTTTGAAGTTTGAACCTACCTTTGAAGTTTGAACTGCTTACTGCATATTACAACTCTTTGGTAATGAATATGTTGCTCTGTTTTATTTCGTGGTTGATGTTATCTGTTACAGTTTCTTGATGACAAATGTTATATGTTAAAAGTTAAAACTTGAAGGTTGATCATTTGATGACAATGTTATAAGTTATAACTGTTAGATGACTGGTGTTATATGTGTACTAAATGGTTGATGCTTTAATGAACATCATTAATCCAGTCGTCTATGTTTTCATGTTTTCTGCAACTAATTTGACATTCTGCATGTCTTTTTGAATATATATGTATATATATATATATATTTTATTTTTTATTCTTTTGTGTGGAAGAAAGCACGGGAAACCCGTCGACTGCTTCCCCACATTTCTGTTAGATTTCGTAGTGCACCCAGACGGTGCACTCACACCTCAGGTTTGGTCTATGTTTTCAACAGAATACACAAACTTACACAATTTGAACTGTAAATATAAACACTCTGAGATGCCTAACTCCTTGGCACAGCGGAAATAAACCAACAATTGAATAAAACACAGCACACAGGTATTTAATGCCCAAAATAAGTTGTTCTTAAACCCAGAACAATGGGCTCCCGTACCAGGGACAGTGGCCCAATCTTACAGAAAAGAAAGATACCAGAACACTTACAAAACCACGGCAAAAACCCTCATTGGTTTCTGTGTCCAATGCTTCTGTTCTGACGCCGATTGTTAGGGCATCCCTTGCCCCCTCAAATCCCCCACTGCCTCTGCAATTCTTTTCACCAGTCTGGCTGAGTCCTTCCAGCCCTTGAGGTGTCCTTGTTTGAGGTTCCTAGGCTGCTGCTGAGTTCTTCCAGCTTCCTGCCTGATCCTCTCCTAGCTCACCAATCAGGTCTATTCCTGGGCCTGTCCTGGTCCTCAAAGGGTGCCCAGAAGGAGCTGCTGTAACAGCCCTCAAACTGCGGTTGTGACAGTCCTCATTGCTGCCTCAGGACTGTCCCAAAGCCCAGCTGAATCAACCCTAACAGAGCTGCCACCAAACTGCTGTCAAAATTGTCCTCTTGCTGTGACTTTGACAGCCCTGTAACAGCCCTTCTCTTTGGCTGTTAGAATAGCTGTAACAGCCCTAAAAACTCTGCCAACTGTCCTGTAATTGACCTCCGAGCCTCCAGAACAGACTCACCACCTTGCTGCTGTCCTGTCTCACTAGGCTGAGCCACCACTAGCCCCCGTGGCCGTCCTTCTCTGTGGGCGGAGGCTTTCAGACTTGTCCCAAGACCTGCTGCAGCCTTTTCTTCTTGCCCAGCACACCTGTGGCCCCACAAAACAGTCCCCCCAGGCCTGTGGCTCCATTATCTCCCTAGGCCAAGCCTCCTTTAGGACCTGCGGCTCCCTTATTTCCCTAGGCTGAGCCTCCTTAGGCCTGCAGCTGCCTCTCCTAGGCTAGCCAAGCCACCCTTGCTGCCCTTATCAGATCTGTGGCTGGGGTATTAGGGCTGCTGCCCTACTTGGCCCTCCTCCTCCTTTGGTACCTGCCCAAACAAACATAACTGCAGCAGATTTGAGGCCTAGTGGCCTCTCTCCATGGCTGGTCTGAGGTCACCACACTTGTCTTTCCAAGATAAGTGTCACAATGACCTTATATTTCACCTCTCACCTTGATCTCCTTTTATACAACTCAAAAGGGGTGTTTGAGAAGCCCTTAGATAACTCAACATTAAATTAGAATAATTAATTGCTCCATGTGGGTGTGAAGCTCCAACACAAGCCCACAGAGCCCATCATCAAGCCCATGAAGACCCAACTTCATTCCAAGGGCGTTTTCACTGAAATGAAAGTGCAACGAGGTGCCAACGAAGATTCTCACATGCTCGACACCAAGGCCATGTGAGAATACCTGCCTAAAGCTACAAAACAATGAACATCAACAATTTCGTGGATGGTAAATGGGGTAAACTGTCGGCCCTGATTACAGAGCCTCGCCCCGGAGGAATCAAGAGAGTCGAACCCGTGACCAACAACAAGCATGAAAACTCACGTCTGGCTCTCGACCAATTGAGCTAATCCTCAGGGCTTATATATATATATATCAAAATATATTAGAATATATATTATATAAAAAAGGCTCCCGGAAGCTTTTGAAAATTGCACTCCATTCCTGCTCCTGGAGTTTTTATTGTACCCTTCCACTTTCTCCAGTAGTTTTGTGCTTTAAAGTTAAAATTTGCTCCCTAGATCTTCTTGAGGCTTGTTTCTATTCTTCCAGTTCCGAAAAATAGAATGAATTTTGACATATGCTAGATGTTATTGCCTTCATATCAGGTTGAAAGGGACTTTTTTTATATATAAATGGCTGGAGTCTTCTCCATTTGGTTACGGGGCTTTGTTTATTCCTTCGAGCTGTTCTTTGTGAGCAATAAGCAATTAATGGCAAGTCAATAAATTATGGCCCTAGTTACTACTTCGTGTATTTTATGAATTTTGGAAGTGGTCACTTGTAAGATACCACAGTAAGTCCAAGCTCACTAAATTAGGTGGATTGGATGCAAGTGTCATAACAAGTACATCTGTGGCGATGCCTTTTGTTTGTATTACTTGTTAAATTTCCTTTTTGCCATTCTTGTATTTTTTAAGAAGTTGGAATTATTTGCCAAAACTAGGTTGCTTGACAAATAGCGTTGAAACTTGAGAATTTGCACACTTAAATTATGTCACCTAGTCATATTTTCTTTGGTTTAGTCATGTTTGTGTTTTAAGTGTTCTTACTGCTTAAACACTGTGTAAAATACAGAGACTGGGTTGACACTTCCTATTTGAATTTGATCCAACAACAAGTGGACCTTTTACAATCAAGATGTACTTATTAGTCATATCTTTGAGTATTGAAAAGTCATTGAACAAGGTGAACTGGTCGGGCATCTGTTCTCTCTTGTAAACATGGGACCATTTATTGTAGTGGTTAGGGGATTGGAAATTCCTATTATGTATTTATTTTCTCTTGAAGACAGTTATTTTATACACTACATTCCAAGCTTGACCAATGGTTTGAAAATATGTCTCAAAGATCGACTTTGGCAAGGTTTAATATAAGAGATGGATATTCTTCCATGTTAGCTCAATTGCGGTCAAATATTTCTCAATAATATGCTTAAGGAAGGTGTTCTAGGATGTAGAGCCTTCAATGTCTCTGTCCATCCATTTGGTAGAATGATAATGCCTTTATGGATATGTCACTGAGTCGTTACCTTCTGTCTCTTGGTATGCAAGAGACATGCTACTTACTATGTGAAAACATTTAACTTTCAGCAAATGTGCATAATAACATAAATAGTCCAATTAACTTTGTATCTGTTCCCTTGGATGCAACCCAACAAGAGTAGTTGTAAACAAGCTTGATAATGTGCCATGCAGATGCAATATGAAATTTGGCAAGGAGTGTAATATAACAGTGGTTTTCTCCAATTCTGCAATCACATAATTCACCAAAAATCTGTGATTGCAGGGAAATTTCTTTCTACAAATAATTTGTTAGACACAAATGGGACACAAGTACAAGTTTCTGGTGCACTATCTGTTCCATTATGTGGCCGTAAGGAAAAGGATGTCTTCTTATCCAGTTTACAAGATCTACATCCCGCTGCTAGATCTCCTGCAGCAGAAGAGAAAGATGATAACCTTGTGATTAGATTCTCTGATGGAGATAGTGACAGTGAGGGTCAAGAACAAAGCTGGAAAGTGGATCAAAGGGAGAAAGATGGATCATCGAGGGAAAATACAAGTGGGACTTCTGCAAGCCAATCACTTGCAGCTTCTTCACAGGTGGCTACAACAACATCACAACAAACCCCAGGGATGCGGAATCAAATGGCTATGATGCAGAAGCAGTTAGCTGCAATTCGTACAACCATGTCAAGTGCAGTGCAAGTCCGTGGGGCGACTTCTATGGTGTCTGGAGAGGGTCAACCTCGGCAGTCATCCTGTAATCGAAAGCCTGTTGTTGGCCACAATGGCTTAATTGGGCAGAAACATGTTTTCAAGCCTGGCTCATCTGTAACTAAACCCAGTGGCATTGACTTGGAGAACTTGAGAAAGCAAATTGCAACAAAAGAGAATGAATTGAAGCTCCAGAGGCATATTCGATCAGGAAAGGGACAGGATACAAGATCAGTTCCAAGTGGAACATTACATACAGCAGGCATTGCAGAGTCAACAACTATGAGTAGTGGGGAGCAAATTTCTGTCAGTCCAACATTTTCTAAGTTAACAGAACGTGCATCTGTTAAAGAAATTAATGAAGAAAAACAGAAAGTCCCAAAGGTTATATTACAAGAACTTCCTGATCCCAGTTTGAAGGTTAGTAAAAGTAGTCTACAACAGCAAAGGCGACAGATGTCAAATGTTGATATGGATCATAGTTGTACAAAGGATGGCCCCAGCATTGGGGTTCCTACAAGAGATTCGAATGCAGCATGTTCCAAGAGATCAGTTGCAGAAGTTAAACTTTCAGGGCAGAAACACAGGTGCCCTGTGGAACTCAGCATGAGTGTGCCGGCAGAAGTATTAATACCATACAATCCTTCAGAGCGTGTAATTTCTCAGGATTTCCATCATACAAACAACTATTATTCCTTAAAAGGAGAAGGAAGCAAGAAACGTAAGTTGGAGGATGCAAGTCCAGCAGAGGGTCAGTCTTTTTTTGGAGATGCATCTCAGGTGCGTCAAAAGCATAGTTCAGTTGAAGGTTTTGAAAAAAAGGCTGATATTATAAATTTGCGGGCCACGTCAGGAGTAAGTGTCTATCCGATTTAAATTCCAACTAGAAATAATTGTATTTATAATCTCTCTTTGTAAAGTTTTAAGCAAGTCATCTTTGGGCATCATGGCACTTTTGTTAACTATCTGCTTTCTTGGATTCAACATTTCAATACATTCTGCTCAATAGTTTCCAGTTCAGGAAAGTGAAGATTTTTGCTTGGCAAAAGCACACATGGAATCTCAAGAGATTGAGAGACAGGCTTTGAATAAAAGAGTCAAGGTTGCACATATTGAAGATTGTCATCAAAATTCTAAGTCAGATTTTGAGCAAACACATGTGAACTACTTGAAGGATGCTAAAGTATGCATGGACAGAACTGGTGGTTATCCATCCACTCAAGACGTTAGCTTCAATATTGCTCATAGCATGCAGTTAAATCCTGCGGAACCTGTTGGTCAAAATAAAACTATTTTGGAAACCTCTGCTGATTTTCCTTGCAAAGGGCCAGAACAAGCACTAAAGAGTGGAGCTGATAGCATTGTCCCATCAAGGGATGTTGTCGAATGGCAGGTACAGCATGTTGTTGTTCTGAAAGATTAAGTTCCTTTTTGGGATTTTGTGGGATCTTCTTTCAGCTGACAAAAACTTGTGTGCATAATGCAGGATAGAATAGGTCCTTTAAGCAACAGCAACACAGGACTGACAGACAGTCATATTAAAGATGGTCTATTATGGGATGCGGGTATCTCTGTGCAAGATTTAATGAAACAAGAGGAGATAATTGACAAAGACTTGGAAGAAGCACGGGCACATAGGAACATTTGTGAAATAGAAGAGCAGATGGCTTGGAAAGATTATAGGAAGGCATGGGGGGCTGTTCAGGCTGCTAATGAAAGGTATATTTATCTTCACCAGAAGAGGGAAAGGTTGTCTGCTCAAATTCATGCTCTTGGAATGAGAGACTACTCTTTAGAAGGATCTCCAAAGAGACTCCATCAAATCAAAGAAGGATTATCTTCTCCGCAGTGCTTTACAGGTCATAAGGACTTAAGCAATTTCACCTATGACACCCATTTCTCCCAAGATCATTTTGAGGCTTTAAAACAGAAACGTTACAAGCCCAATGATCTTGGCTTGGGTGTGGATTATGCTGTTACATCTTCAAGTAATGATACCTTTCTATCCAATGAACGGGACTCCATTGGTACACTCTTAATTGCTGATATGGTTCCTAACACCACAAGGGAATTATGTGTCGTCGACAAAAAAGTTGATCAAATCAAGATCGATGTCTCTGAATGTCGAGTTGTAGCCGAGCAAGACCAAGTCATTGTTTCTTGTGAACCTAAAGTATTTCAAATGAGGAAGGGACAGCAAAGGAAAATGGAAGAGGAGCATGCTGTCAGCAGGGAATTAAAGTTGGAGATGATTGAGGCCTTTCAAAAAACTCAAACTTGCAGCAATTCCTTGCAAAATCCTTCCAGTCACGAGACTTCCTTAAGACCAGAGTTGTTGAAGCTTTCAGGGACAATGGAAATATGCAAGCAAAGTGATCAGAGTTCAAAAAAAAGGAATCATTCATTGGACAGTGTTAAAGGCACTTCAGTGGAAAATGATGGTAACTGTGGAGTTTTACGAAGATTGCCTGTCATCCCTGAAATTTTGTCAGATGAGAAAAGGTCAGCTCTGGTTCAATGTTCTTATCATGATAACATGAATATCGTGCTACCTAAACGTTTACCTCAGAGGAGAGAACTTGTTAACCAATTTTCAGATTCTGAGCTTGGTGTTAATGCTGCATTAGCTTCAAAGGAGCATCTGGTTTCAGATTCTTTGTCTCCAACAGAAAAAAGGAAAGAAGAGGACACTGCAAGTCCAGGTGCAGAAACAAATACAGAGTCATTTCATAGTCAGAATGATGATCATGAGGAATATGACATTCAATTAACAGGTATATTTTATGTTCAATGTTCTCTTTCTCTTGGGTGTGTAATGCATAAAATTTTAAAAGGACTGTCCCTTATGTTTCACAGTTCATTCTTTAGTCATGTTTCAGTTCTAGTGGTTATTTGTTGGACATTAATAAAATTATCATATCTTACCTTATACTGAAACTCATGCTCCTTTTCATGTCTTGCTTTGTATTGATGTAGGAAATCATCAACTATTTGCCTGTCATCATTCTCAATCCCTTGAAAGACTTTGTGAAATGCCTGGAGAGGTATGATCGCAGTCTAAGCTTTATAGTTATTGAACATGTGAGACATGACCTCTCTTCTAGCTTGTTATACTAGGTCTGTTTTCTTTCTGACTTGTGTTTTCATTTTTTGTAATTGAAAACAGGTTGTGGAGACAACAACTGTTCGACACTTGGGTAACACAATTGGCAATGATATGCAGGAAGACAGTGCTGGTACTTGCCATAGTGACAACTCCCTTGCTAGCAGTATAGAGTGTCAAAAGGTCAATGATAAGAGATTTACCACGGCTTTGTCCAGCATGACGTATAATAAGGATAAGGTTGAAGAAATGAATGAGGAGAAATCTCATTCAGGGAGCAGTGTGGACGAAGGTTGTGCCCTAGAAAAAGAAAATACACTTATATGGAAAAATTCTGATGAAGAACATGCAACATCAGGCAACTTTGGTGGAAACACAAAATGTGAACAGCTTGAGCTGTCTGATTTTGCAGTTATTGCAGATTTAACTGGTATGATTTTCATAAGCTTTTCAATTTAAACGATAATAGAATATGTTCTTTGAATAAGCATTAGATGGACTTCTGTTATGTTGTGTATAGATAGGTTAACATTTTCTGACAATATTCTTGTGAGAAGAATTGAACATAACCAAGACATAGTTTGTACCATCTTGTGTGTACTTGCTTTCTATAATATTGTTGATGGGTTGAAAATGCTTGTAGTTCCAGGTGGATCTGTGGCTAATATGGAAGATCAAGACGACACACAACAGTGTGTACACAGTTTTACCTTAAGGCATGGTGTAGCTCAGAAGATCCTGGAGGAAAACTCCTCTGAGACAAAGATCAAGGCAGTGAGCACAAACTGTTGTGAAGACGCTAGCAGTCAATCACCCAAGGGTGAATATTTGATGCCCTCTTCAGAACTAAAGGTTGTATCTCACTATCCAAAGGATCTTCTCTCAACTACACATGGTATGTTAGCAAATGCTTCTGGGAAAAAGGCCCAACCCATTTTGCAGATTTCACCAGAACATGTCCCAAAGTTTGTCCTTTATGAGAGTCCCTTAGATATGTTTAAGTCACACAGGATTTACTCTGATCTCATTACTGCAAATGGAGTGCCTGACAAATTAATTACTTGCAGTCATGTTATTAATCCCTTCTGGCCACTTTGTAATTTTGAGCATCGTGGGAAATGCAATAATGAGGATTGTCCATGGCAGCATGCTAAAGACTACAACCTAACTCCTTCTCAAGTTCTGGAACAACTAAATAAGTACAGTAGTGATGATATGGATGGTTCATTTGGACATCAGGAGCTAAAAAGTCACAGAAATAAAGATTTGCAAATATATAGTGAGGCAGCAACAAAAGAGGCAATTGGGTCCTCAAAGTTTCTTTGTAAAGTTACTGTAGAGAAATTTGCAGTGTCACGAAGCTTGTTGCATCACAGCATCGGCAGCTATGGACTGAAAGTGCCAGTCTATCGAATTGGGCCACATCTTTTAAAAGCAGATAGTCCTATGGTGGGTACCCTGATAGCTTGCAGCACTTGGCGTTTTTGGAAATTGGGTTTCTGCCAGTCCTTCTCTATTCCATTTGCAATTCAGAGACTTCTACCTTCAGACATGCCATGTTTACACAGTGCAGCAGTTAGGGAGTGGATGCTTGGCAATAACAGTCGACTACCTACTTGTTTATATACTTCTAGTGTAATTGGGAAACCGGATGATACACAGGTTTGCTTAACTGCATAAATGATCAATTTCTTTTCTTCTCCAACTTGTCTGTGGTTCAGTTAAGTCTACATCTTCAGTATTACATGAAAGTAAATGGTTAAAACTATACATGTTTTTATATCTTCAATTTGGAATTTCCTTTAGCTAGTCCCTCTACTTTGTTAGAAGCTTTATGAACAAACTTTAAACTGATTGGGCAAGGAAGAGAGGAACCTGTTGTGTAACTCCTAATACCTGTACAATATAATATAATTAGTTCTTGATAAATTGTATTCCTTTGTAGAGTTACAATTGGTAGGTAGTGATTATGTATATCAATGTTATCAGAACCGGAATGCGAACCGAACTTGCTGACCCCAAAAACCGCAACTGGACTGGAACATAGAGTATGCACATTGGATGTTCCTTCCCTTTTTCCTTGAACCATTATGGTTGCTCCATGCTTACCTCTTCTTCAAAAATTTCATTCAAGGATGCACTTTTTGCACCCATTTTGATGTATTTTCCACTTGAAATGGCCAATCCAAGTACCAATTTGATTGTGCTCATCTTTGCAATGAGTGCACTCATAATCTCTCCTTCCTTTTATGCGTATTCATTTGCAACTAACCTATCTTTGTACTAGTCTATTGTTCCATCTTCCTTGTACTCTCTCTTTTAAAAATCCACCTGTAAATTATGGCTTGTTTTCCATGTGTATTTTTTCTGAGAATTGCATCATACGTTACTTCATGGAATAAAAATTATTAAATTGTTACATCACAGAGAAAAAAGAGTTACAACAAGCTAACAACAAGATGACAGGATATTGCCATTGTGGAAAACGAGCATATGAGCTTGTGTCCTGATCGGAAGGGAGTTCACATCTTCGCTGAAAAAACTGAATTTGGCTTTAACAAGAAGAGACAATTTCTGCTTAAAGAGCCTAAATACCCCAAGGCTTGGAAGGGATCATCCCTTATGAAAAGTACCTTAACACCAGTTTTTCCACAAAAATCCAATAGTGGACAACCAAACTGTGTACCATAAAGATCTGCAGCTATTCTTAATCATCCAAGAGTCCCCTAGAAGAGGACCTTTGCAGAAAAGTAATGCAGTATAAAAAGTTAAAATTCGGTTTGTAATCATGCTTGAAATGTCTTGGTAGTTGGTACTAGGTAAATGAGCATCTCCAAAATACATGCCCATCTGTTTTATCCCTAACACAAATTGTGCATGCAACGTTTCTAACATAGTTTTTAAAACCGGAACTGGACATCGACTCGGTCACCTATCAACTCGGACTGGTTTGATTTCAATGACTCGGTTCAATAAAAAATACATTAAATAATTAAATTTAAATGAAAAAAATTATTTTAAAGATTTCAATCCATGATTCCAAACCATTAGAGACAAAATATGCAAATTTTGCTCATCTATTTACCATGTAAGGGTGTATATATCAAAATGGCACTGGGTGCAATACATATCAGCAACAAAATACATAATCAACGAGGCTCTAAATGGCCTCTACAGTCGATAAAACATGCAACAGCTACAATCTACTAATTTACTACATATCATTGATCAACATGATCAATCATCAAACTCATCACCACTGCTAGGAATGGGACCATCATCTTTGTAAACACCTGTAATTTCTTACATGCCTCATTTGTAGCTTTGGCATCTTGGTCCTGTGGGATGACATCATCACCCACAGATAACATAATAATCACGAGAGCCTCCTTGTTGCTTTAACCATATTTACTCTTGTCAGGGCATTTTTGTTGGCTTTGTTTAAATCCCAGTGACTATGTTACACAACTTCTCAAACCTAAAAATTGACTTTATTTTAGGTTTCCAGACGACATAATTCTTTCTATCCAACCTCTGGGAATCTGTCATCAACACATTCTGTGAGGAAGCAGACATTGCTGTACCTCTTTGTAAGACTTTATGAGCCTTCCTACCTTGTGGTCATATTAGCCTACCGGGCGAAAATAGCTCAACCTCAACCTGGAAACCCAGAAGTTTTAATATGTGGCAGTAAGAGACTCAATATTTGTATAACTTCATTCTATTCCTTTATGAATTTGACATTATTCAGACTCCTAATTCTTCTATTTAGCAGCTTTCAGGCATCTGAAGTTTGTCAAAATCTGACATGCAGGTTTCAAATACTTGGAAAAACTTAGTCTTCTTCAATCTTCTGTCAATCGTCAAGCTGCTGACAGATGTTAAAACTCTGAAAAAGAGGTTTGATATCATTAAAAGTTGATTACTCAAGTCTCTGGCAGAAAATTCCAATGCTTGGAGTTACAAGTTACAACCATAAATATCTGCATATGGTAACCTTCAACAATGGTTGGAAAATGGAATCTCTCACAGCTATGAATATTAATGTAGAACAGTCTTCAATTCTGGCTGGAATCGCTCACTACATCCAACCGGCTGAGCAGGCATGGAACTGGCCGGTTCGACCAGATTGGTATCGAACTGGTTTCAACTTGGCCGGTTCGTTACCAAACCGGTCACCGAGCCAAGTTGAAGGCCGGTTCGACTCGGCCAGCCATCTGCTCGTCGATTTGGGTGGTCTGATAATGAATCGTGCCGAGTTTAAAAGCTAAGGTTTCTAACACCAACTTAGGTTAAGCTTCGTCTAGATAACCGATCCTTGGTGAAGCATAAGCCAACCCCATACTTTGTGCTTGAATGAAGAGTGAGGCTTCCAAATGGACAAGCACCTCCCGAACCAACTTTCTACAAGATCATATTGTTAAATTTGGCAGCATCGACAATCATTCTCCAATGAGAGGCCATATGGGCCACCTTGAGGCTAGCCAGGGAGATTTGGAGAATCAACCAATCTTGTGAGGTATTGACAAAAGCCAAGGGGAATGTACAACCTCTGTGAGTCAAACCAAAGTCAGGATGAACGAGATGCTATCTAAGTCTAATGCAAAAGTCGGGGGGAACGTACAACCTCTGTGAGCATAGACAGTCTAGTGCAAAAGTCAGGGGGAACGTACAACCTCTGTGAGCATAGACAGACTAGTGCAAAAGTCAGGGGGAACGTACAATCTC
>SNQJ01S0017506.1:35094-57495 GCA_010110895.2 Picea sitchensis | reverse complement strand
GAATGGTTGTCTTTATTATATCATTTTTATTGATAATTGTTCTCGTAAAACTTGGATTTATTTTTTGAAAACTAAAGATGAATCTTTCAGTAAATTTCAGGATTTTAAGAATCTTGTTGAGAATCAGACAGGTAGACACATCCGTGTTTTCAGAACATACAATGGAAAATAATTTGACTCCCACAAGTATGATGATCTCTGCTGGACTTTCGGGATTAAGAGGGAGTTGACTGTGCCTTATAATCCTCAACAGAATGGGGTTGCAGAAAGAAAGAACAAGACGATTTGTGAAGCAGCCAGAGCCATGATGTATGATCAAAATCTTCCGTTGTCTCTTTGGGCCGAAGCTGCAAGCACTGCAGTCTATATTCAGAATAGGTGTCCTCATAAAGCCCTAGAAGAAATAACTCCAGAAGAAGTCTGCACCGGTAAGAAGCCTTCAGTTGACCATTTGAGAATCTTTGGCAGTCCTGTCTACATTCATATATCTAAAGAAAAGAGGACTAAGTTAGAGCCCTCCGGAAAGAAAGGAACTTTTGTGGGATACAATGAGACCTCAAAAGCATATAGAATTTATGTACTAGGGCAAAAGTTCATTGAGTTCAGTAGAGATGTGACCTTCCATGAGGAAGCAACCTTTCGTCCTTCCAGAGAACTTCCATGTGATACAGAGGAGCAGGAAGCTCCATCTCCAGAACCTTCATATTCACCACTTCCAGATGAGTAGAGGGAGGAGGCCATAAAGCCTTCAGTGGATCCCATAAGGGATTCTGTTGAGTTTCCCTTAGAGAAACCTCTTGTCAAAAGGATGCTAGCTTGGTGCCGTGAAATTTTAAAGGAAGTAGAAAAACATGCAACAACTAAAGGTACCTTCAGAGAAAGCAAGAAACCAGATAAATACTCACGTCTGATAGCTCAGCTGAATCTTGTGATTGACTCAAGACCTTCCACTTTTGAAGAGGCTATCAAACATAAAGTGTGGAAGGATGCCATGATAGAAGAGTACGAGTCAATATTAAAGAATGATGTATGGGAAGTGGTACCAAGACCTTAAGGCAAATCAATAGTAACCTCAAAATGGATTTACAAAATAAAGCATGCAACAGATGGTAGTGTTGAAAAATTCAAAGCTAGATTTGTGGCTCGGGGCTTCTCTCAGAAAGAAGCAATTGACTATGACGAGATCTTTGCTCCTGTTGCCAGGTATACGTCCATTAGAATCATTATCTCTCTTGCTTTAATTTTTGATTGGAAACTTCACCAAATGGATGTTAAGACTGCTTTTCTTAACGATGAAGTTGATCAAGAGGTTTATATCGAGCAACCTGAGGGTTTCGTGATCCATGGGAAAGAATCCCATGTCTGCAAACTCAAGAAAGCCTTGTATGGATTGAAACAAGCTCCGAGAGCTTGGTATGGAAGAATTGACAGTTTTCTTCAGAATCTTGGGTTCTCCAAGAGTATAACAGATCCTAATCTTTATATAAAGATTGTGAAGAATCATCCTGTCATCTTGGTTTTATATGTGGATGATTTGTTCCTTACTAGAGAGGAACATCTGATAGCCCAGACTAAGAGGGAGTTATCAACAGAATTTGAAATGAAGGACTTGGGTCTTATGCATTACTTTCTTGGCTTAGAGGTGTGGCAGAAACCGGGTGAGATCTTTCTCTCACAAAGCAAGTATGCAGTCAGGTGGATGTGCTTCCCAGACCTGAGTAAAAGTGGTTTAGCCACTAAGAGACAAGTTGGCCCTACCAGAGTGAAGAGACACCTTTCTAGCGCTTGCCAACTAGTATAAATAAAAGAGGACCGCACCTCATTAGCTAACTCACTCATTAGGCTCATCAAGTGCACAAAGTTTGATGATAGCTGCTTGATTTGGTGGCGGAAGAGGAAGCTCATTGGTCAATGTTGGATATTCTCTAGTGTTTTGGTTTGTGTCTTGACATTGTATTGGCTATCTATATTAAGGAAGTTTTGCTAGGTTTTTCTCCTCCATGAGGTTTCCCATGATAAAATCATTATTATCTTGTGATTGTGTTTCTCTCGGTGATCCTACCTATGCTATTGTTATCTAGTAAATTGAAAAGAAATTAATAATAGCTCAAAACTTAACATGGTATCAAAACTAGACTGAATAAGAGCACCTTTCCTTTGGATAAGCAAAAGCATCCTTGTTGTGTTACAAGAAAATTAGGGTTTTCTATTGAAGAGGAATTTCAGTCTAAAACTCATCAAGGAAGTGCGCCTAGCCTAATGGGTGTTTGGCGGTATAAGCACTTTTAATGGACATAACTCACAGTGAAACCTAGTTTTCCTTGGTACAAACTGAAGCAGAGCAGAACTAGTCTTAGAGTATGGAGTCACAGAATTCCGTTGGCCCAGGTTTAAGAGGAAAAATTTGGATTTTAAATCACATTTGCACCAGTTCACTAGCCTCATTACACACACCTCCCTAGTAAGTTGATTTAATGAAATTTTGAGCATTTTTTCAATTTTTGGTCATTTCCCAGCTCCAGTCCAAGATGTTTGCAAGCACTAAGCTTGTTGACAAGCTAGAAGGTGTGGATAGCAGGTGCTTGGAAGTATAGGTTTACCTCATTCTTGAGAATAGCCTAGCAAGATTCATTAAAGAGATGTACCAGAACCCGTCGATGCTACAAGGAAAACACCAAGGACATGGTTAGGGCCAAAGAATCATTTGTAGATTCTATTAAAGATCACTTGATCCCTCAAGTGGCTTCAAAGAAAACTCAAAAGAAATGTTTGATGCCCTAACAAGAATGTATGAAAGGGAAAGAGCATCCAACGAAAATGAATCTAAGAACTCAACTCAAAAGGAGTACAAAGATCTGAGAAGGAGAAGCAGGTTCATGAATTTTCTCTAGAATATCACAATTTAAGGAACAACTAGAGCCGATTGGAATGTAATCACAGATGAAGATGAACTCATAATGACAATAATATGGTCTCTAGAGACCTTGGGATTCGTTCATCCAAACCATTTGTGCTTGAAAGGAGAAACTACACTTTGTGATCTTTGGGAAGAATGTGCTCAAGAAGAAGCAAGAGTAGCTAGCTGAAGCTGATGTATCAAGAGATGAAGATCAAGCCTAAGGCTGCTCATACTAAAAGAAAAGAAAGGAGAGTCTCCTTCGAGAAAAGCACTCATCAACATGAGGAGTCTCACTCCCCAAACAAATTCATCAATAAAAGTCTCACCCTCCAAGGAGATTCAGAAGTTTTAGAAAGGTCAAAGAAGAGAAAAAGATTTCTCATCCTACCAATGTTACCATTGTGACAAGATGGGACATATTGCTAGAATTGTCCAACTAGAGAAGAATACAGAAGAGAAACAAAAGGCAAGATTACTTATCACAGGTTGAAGATGAAGAGCCACCCACAAGATGATAAAAACAAATTGAAGACTGTAATGTCTTAATCTTTGCCCTCTCGGGATCAATGTCTGGTGATACTTAGCTCATAGTGTTGCTTCCAAGCACATGATAGGTCGAAGAGACATTCTCTCTTGCCTTCTGAAATAACTTTCCCTGAAGTTACACTTGAAGATGATTATCAGTACCCTATCAAAGGAGTAGGAGAGTTGAATTACAAACTTTGGTGGGGACTAATGAAGATGAAGGATGCCCTATATGTACCAGGTTTGACAAGAACTTACTTTCTATCTAAAACTGAGATAGAAGAAGGCGAGTTGCTTTCATAGATGGAGAGTTCTTATCGCGTTAAGCAAAACCGGAAGAACTGGTGTTATTGGAAAGAGGTGAAGCTTACTGCATAAGCTAAAGGGTCACTCAGAAGCATCATTGATCCATTCCATTGAGAATCCATGTGAACTTTTGTATAGAATACTAGCTCACACGTAACTACAAGGCATTACCATATGTAAGCAAGGTAGTCCCAGGTCTGCAGAATTCCAAGGTTGCTCAGCTTTAGATAAGAAGGCTTCAGAGTTGCTTTCATAGATGGAGAAGTTCTCATGCGGGCCAAAGCAAAAACCACAGAAGAGGCAATTGTTATTGGAAAAGAAGAGGGTGGCTTGCATAAGCTAAAAGGTCACTCATAAGTAGCCTTGACTCATTCCATTGAGAATCCATGTGAACTTTGGCATAGAATACTAGCTCACATCAACTACAAGGCATTACCATATGTAAGCAAGGTAGTCACAGGTCTACCAGAATTCAAGGTTGACCATGAAGGTGTGTGTAATGGATGTGCACAAGGAAAGAACATCAAGAACCCTTTCCTGAAGAGCGACAGTAAAGCAGAAAGAGTCTTAGAGCTCATCCACTCAGATGTATGTGGCCTAATGCCACCAACCTCCATTAGTGGGTATGCATACTATGTGTCTTTTATTGATGACTATTCTCGCAAAACTTGGGTTTACTTTTTGAAATCAAAAGATGAAGTGTTCGGTAAATTCAAAGAATTCAAAGCCTTGATAGAGAATCTCTCTAAAAGGAAGATCAAGATACTCAGGTCAGATAATGGAGGAGAATACACCTCAAAAGAGTTTGTAAACTTTTGTAAAGATGTTGGGATCAAGAGGGAACTCACCACTCCTACAATCCTCAACAAAATGGTGTAGCAAAAATAAAGAACATAACTATAATGGAAGCAGTGAAGACTATGATCCACGATCGAGATCTTCCAATGCACTTATGGGCAGAAGTAGCAAGAACAACAATGTATGTATAGAACATATTATCCCATAGTGCACTTGGGTTCAAAATCCCTGAAGAGATGTTCTCCGGAAAGAAACCAGAAGTAAGCCATCTCAAAATATTTGTCTGTCCAGTATTTGTACACATTCCAAAAGAGAAGAGAACTAAGCTGGACCCTTCAGGAAAGAAGGAAATATTTGGTTGATACTGTGAGGTCTCCAAGCCCTTCAGAATTTATATACCTGGTTACCATCATATTGAGATGAGCAGAGATGTAACCTTTGATGAAGATACAACACTCAAGAAATCAAGAAGATGCCAGCTTGAAGAAGTATATGAAGAAGAACTTGTGGCTCCTAGAGTTGTAGAACCAATGAGGGAAGTCATAACTTCTTCTGATGAGGAGATTCTAGAAGATCATGACATAATAGAATCTCAAGAACCTCCCCAGATGACGATCTCCCACAAGAAAAAACTAGCCTGGGCAAGGGAACTTATTCAAGATGGAGAGAAGTATGGTGCCCTCGAAGGAAACATGAGACAAGTCAAGAAACTCAAGCCATTCTCTAGTTATATGGCTTTGATGTGTGATCTCTTAGAGAAGGAACCTACTTGCTTTGAAGAAGCCATTCAGAAGAAAGAATGGGTAGATTGTTGGGTATATGTTATATTCTTTGCATGTGTGTGTGTGTGGGCGCGTCAGATTTGACAACTGCGTCTGACGATCCCTCTAGTAGTGCTCTTCGTGTCGTGTGTGCCGGGTGCTTCCTAGGGGGGTCCCAGGTATGGCCCCCGTGGTTACGTGCAACACCTCGAAATTTTTTCTTTTGGGGTGGTTTTTGCTATTTTTAGCGGTTTTCTAAATTAATCCCGAATTAAGGGATTAGGGTTTTGGTATCTACGAAATACCTAAAAACATTGTATATATTTTATGGTGAATGGTGAATTTAATATAATGAAGAGTTGAAAGGTTTTCCCTGGTTGAGGGTTTCCGGTATAAATCTCTGTGTACTATGTGTATGAGCCATTGATTAATTTATGTTTTGCTTAAGAATCTATATGCATTGTTTTACTTCACACATTTAAAACTTACACGGATGCCATGACAAATGAATACCAATCCATTATAAAGAATGATGTATGGGAAATAGTTCCCAGACTGAAGAGCAAGGATGTGGTATCTTCCAAATGGCTATACAAGATAAAACATGCTATTGATGGAAGTATTGAGAAATATAAAGCAAGATTTGTAGCTCGTGGCTTTTCTCAAAAGGAAGGCATTGATTATGAAGAGACGTTTGCTCTTGTGGCCAGATACACTTCAATCAAAACCATCATAGCCCTTACAGTTAAGATGAAATGGAAGTTACACCACATGGACGTGAAAACAACTTTCTTAAATGGTGTCATTGAAGAGGTGGTGTATATAGAACAACCTCAAGGGTTTTAAGTTGAAGATAGAAAAATAAATGTCTACAGATTGAAGAAGGCGCTGTATGGATTGAAACAAGCTCCTAGAGCTTGGTATGGAGGAATTGATAGTTTTCTGACGAGCTTAGGCTTTACCAAGAGTAAAGTCGACTCTAACCTTTACTTCAAGGTTATGAATGATGAGCCTGTTATATTGCTATTGTATGTGGATGACTTATTTCTAACTGGAGAAGAAAAGCTCATCACTGATTAAGAAGAAGCTTGCTGCAGATGAGATGAAAGACCTTGGCTTAATGCACTATTTCTTAGGTCTTGAAGTTTGGCAGAGCCCAGAGAAGATCTTCCTTAACCAAGGGAAGTATGCAGTTGAAATACTGAAGAGGCTTGATATGTTGGAGTGTAAGTCCATGAATACACCCATGGAAACAAAGTTGAAGCTCTTAGTTGATACTTCGTCAGAGTTGGTTGATGCTACGCTGTACAAATAGATCATTGGATCGTTGATGTATTTGACGAGCACCAGGCCAGATATATATTTTGCTGTGAACACCTTGAGTCAATTTTTGGTAGAACCCAGACGTGTTCACATTGTTGCTGCAAAACATGTGATGAGATACGTTAAGGGTACATTGGATTTTGGTCTCAGTTATAATGGAGATCATGACTTCAGACTGAGTGGATATAACGATTCAGATTGGGTTGGAAGTGTCTCTGACAGAAAGAGCACCTCAAGATGTTGTTTTAGTCTGGGGTCATCCATGATCTCATGGCAGAGTAGAAAACAATCAAGTATTGTTCTCAGCACGACAGAAGCAGAATACATTGCTGCATGTTCCGCCAGATGTGAAGCCATATGGCTTCGAAAGTTGTTGACAGGTCTATTTGATATGGAGATGGAAGCAACCATGATTCTATGTGATAACTAGAGTTGCATAAAAATGACAGAGAACCCCGTGTTCCATGACAAGTCAAAACACATAGAAATCGGGTATCATTACATTTGTGATATGGTGCAGAGAGGAGCCATAAAGCTCCATTATGTTGGCACAGATGAACAGGTTGCAGATGTGTTGACCAAGCCTTTGTCTCGTGTAAAGTTTGAGCACTTTCGAGACAAGCTTGGTTTAGTCCGAAAGGACCTCCCTCGAAAGGGGGAGTAGTGTGATGCCAACCTTGTGCTGAAGATTTCTAGGTTCGTGCTGATGTTGTTGTGATGCTAGCCTTGTGCTGAAGATTTCCAGCTTCGTGCTGATGTTGTTGTGATGCCAGCGTTGTGCTGAAGATTTCCAGCTTCGTGCTAATGTTGTTGAGATGTCAGCTTCGTGCTGGAGATTTCCAGCTTCGTGTTGATGTTGATGAGATGCTAGCTTCGTGCTGAAGATTTCCAGCTTCGTGCTGATGTTGATGAGATGCCAACTTCATGCTGAAGATTTCTAGCTTAATGTTGATGTTGATGATGCTCCAACCTTCGTGCTGTGATGTTGTTGTTGTTGATGTTGTATCAACCTCGTGCTGTTATTGATGATGATGATGTATTAGTGTTATACTAATCCATGTTGGTGCAGATGATGATGATGCCATTCTAGCTCCTTGCTGTGGATGATGATATTGATGATGAGAAAAACTTCTGATGATTTATAGATATGCCAGTCAGTGTTCCAGATGTTGTTGTTGTTGCTGCCTTCTCTCTCTCCTGATGATGTTGTAGAATACCCTTCTTGTTAAGGGGGAGTGTTGAAATATTGTAACTGCAAAGAGTATTCTATTTATTATTGAGTCATTATTCCTTAGATCAATCCCCTTTTGTGGATTGATCATGTTGGGCATTGTAATTGACCAAATCCCCTTTTGCGGATTGGTCAAACCCTAATTGTATTATGCAAATTAAGAAGTCGGCCCCCATGCTTAATTAAAGTGGTTTTAACCACTAAGAAGACAAGTCGACCGTGCCTAGTGAAGAGACACCTTTCCAGCGCTTGCTAGCTAGTTTAAATAAAGGAGGCTAGCGCCTCATTATCTCACTCACTCATTCGCTCATCAAGTGCGCAAGTTTGGTAGCTGCAGTTGGGAGAAGAAGGAAGAGAGAGGCACATTGCTCAGTGTTGGATATTCTCTAGTGCTTTGGTTTATCGTCTTGACATTGTATTGGCTATCTATATTAAGGAAGTTTTTGCTGGGTTTTCTCACCCATGAGGGTTTCCCAGGATAAATGCTGTGTATCTTGTGATTGTGTTTCTCTCAGTGATCCTACCTATTCTATTGTTATCTAGTAAATTGAAAAGAAACCTAATAATAGCTCAAAACTTAACAGAGATGAGATATCACTATGTTCGAGACATGGTGGAGAAGAACATTCTCAGTATTCAGTATGTTTCGACGGTGGAACAAACAATAGATACTTTGACCAAGCCTCTGTCATTGACAAAGTTTGTGTACTTTCGAGACAAGCTTGGTGTTGCTGAGAATGCCTCTCTTACTGAGAGGGAGTGTTGAAATTAGTGCAACTGCAAGAGCCATTCTCCGGGAGGATGGCATAAGACCCTAGCTGAGATCTAGGGCCCCCAATACACTCCTGGGGTTCTTGGTTTGGGACCAAGCAGTTAGAGCCATGACAAAAGACCCCAGTGAGGGCCCCCAGTGTATTTCTGGGGTTCTTGGTCAAGGACCAAACAGTAAGTCCCTAGATGTGTTCTAGGGCCCTTGGATGTGTTCCAGGGAATCCTTGCTCAGTGCTTGGATTGATCCTTGGATGTGTTCCTTGGTGGTTGATGATGTAAGTCCCTAGATGTGTTCTAGGACCCCTGAATGTGTCCCAGGGAATCTTTGCTTAAATGCTTGTGTTGATCCTTGGTCTTGTACCTTGGTGGATAAAGACCCTAGATGTGTTCTAGGGCCCCCAGACGTGTTCTGGGGTATCCTGGTCTGGGACCAGGTGGTTCTTTGTTGAGTATCAAGATGTGATGATGTGTGATCTTCTTCTTCTTTCCCGAGATGGTCCATGAGACCTAGGAGCAACTAGAAGATGGACATGACCACATCATTGATTTTTCCTCTTATGCAGGGATGATAAAAGCTTATAAGTTATCATGAGACATATGTGGACAATTTTCCATTGAAGAAGACCCCTTTGACTTTGTCTTGTAGCCTCCCCTTGCTTGAATCTTGTTCCCCTTCTTGTTTAATGTGGTATTGGTCTTTTATAAGTCACTTTGACTTATTTGACTTTCTAATTAATATTTTTATTAATTAAAAATATTAATTATTAATTATTTTAATTATTAGGTTTTTAATTAAACCTAAACCTAACCCCTTCCTATACTATAAAAGAAACCTTACCCCTCACTCTCTCATTCAATCATTCCATACTCTCAGCCCTTGGTCTGATTTTTGCTGCGGCTACTTCAGTTTGGTCTTTTTGTTTGGTGCAGCCTCCTTGGTGGATTTTCTCTTGTTGTTTTAAGGGTGCGACCTCTTTGGGGTTTTGATATTGTGCTGATGTAGAGTTCGACTGCCCTGTTGTGGGTCTCCCCTGCTGCTAAAGGTGCCGCAGGCCCCTCCTCTCTCTCCTTCCAAGCTGCCGCTGCTTCTCCTAGGCTGCGGCATCTCTCCTAGGCTGTCGCTAGAGTTCTCCCTTGTTGCCGTTGGTACACTCCTAGGTTGCTGTCCCTTTGCTGCTGTCATCACAGTCTTTAGGGCCTGATAAGACAACCCTAAATCTGCCATCTTAGGCTGCCCACTTTGCTGTATCAGCCCTATATGTTTTGGACAGTTTCTTGGTTAAGCTGTTTGGGGTTTTTCTATCAGCCTTTGAGTTTTATCTTTCGGTTTTTATATCAGCCCTACTTATGCTGATTGGTCTTTGAGTTCTTCTTGGCAATCTCTCCACTTAGTTCATGATGAGATCAAACCCTTGAGGGTTTTGATTTATGATCTTTATCAACTTTTTCTGAGCATTCATAAACGAGGACAGTAGCATGCATCTAAGGTAATTTTTTTCTATGTTTTGTTAAGGTATGTTCAGATTTTGTTTTTGCTAATAAGTAGATCTGTTCCTTATTAAGTTGTTGCTCAGAATTATTTTTTGATAGCCAATGATCAGATCTGTTCTTGCTTAGAATTGTTCTCTCTATTGCTTAGATTCATTGTTTTATTTCTGTGTTCAATCTACTTCAGAAAATTTTGATTTGACTGCTGATTTGTATCTACAGTAGTGAATAAATTTAAAAGAATATTGTTGTTTCTGTTTTCCCTTAAATTCTAACACTAGGCACGCTGATGGACACCTAAAATTGACCCAGATCAGCCTTAATATTTCAGCCTAAGTCTGACTTAGACTTGCAGCCAAATCTCATCTTTGAGTGGGATGTGGGGTCCAAGGAGAGAGGGCGCACCTCCTGAAGGTGGCTGCTAGTGGAGTGTGGGACCCTGTCCAAAGGGGGGCGAACCACCTAGTGGAGAGTGGGGTCCAGTAGCTCCAATCTCAGCTATTGAGGCCAATGCTTGACACACATCTCAAAGGGAATAAGGGGCTGCTAAGGAGATAAAAGGAGGTTGAGGGTGAGAGGACAACATCATTCTCATTTGTGAGGTTGAGCAAGTAAGAGGAAGAGGGAGCTTGAGCTAGTTTTGGGCTGAGGAAGAAAGGGACAACTTGGCAGAAGTTGAACAACAGGGTAAGGGCGATTTCTGGAGCTTGAGGCAGTAAGGAGGAGGCCAAGGAGAGGCCATACCAGGCTACCAACTTCAGGCCATACCAGAGCCAGATTGTATAGTGCTAAAGGAGGGCGAGTTAGGGTCGTACGACCTCAACCAGAACAGTCATAACTGGGCTGTACCTTCCAGCAGCAGATTAGGCTGTTCTCAGGCTGTACGAACAACAAGGAACATGTTTGCTGGGTTGAACAACCAAGGAAAATAAGCCTTACAGTCAAGGGAAAAATTCTGTTAATTGCTGTAAGAAAATTCTGAGTTTAACTGCTGTAATTTATTCCTCTGAAAGCCCATAATAAAGCCCCTTCTTAGTTGGTTTTCCCCACATTGGGGTTTCCAGGGTAACATCTGGTGTCTTGTGAATTTTATGTGCTTGGTTGTGAATGCTTCTGTTAATTTCTGTTTTATATTTCAGTTGTAGGGTAACTGCATAAATTCAGATTTTATATCAACATTTATAATTTCTGGTTAAGTTAATTTATTGGCAGTAATCTTAGTGACTGAGATATAGGAAAAATTCAACACTCTAGAAACTCCCAATAAAATATTATTTAGAAATCCTTGAGATTCCTCCATATATTTTTCGAATAATTTATTTCAAAGAACCTCCTAGAAGCCTCCATTAAAATATTATTAAAGTGCTCTAGAACCCTTCATATAATACTATTTAGAAAATTCTAGTTTCGATCTTTTCCACCACATATTCTCATTAGAAACTCCTAGAAGCCCCCTTGAACCTTCTTTTCCATAAAATATGGCATAAAGATCCTCATAACCATCCTCTAATGTGGAGCACTCCCCTAAATTCATATCCATCGCATCCCAATATGTAATGGTCATGTAAACATGAAAATAACAATCGATTTTCACCAAGCCATCACAACTTGTAAATGATGTTGATTCTCTAAGGGTGCACATCTCTTGGCACTGCGTTGTTGAGAAAATAATGCCTTGGAAAATGCAAAATGAACCATGCATTTTCAGGTGGTAACAATTCTCATGTATGTGTACGCACATGTGGGATTCTTGTGCAAGCTAGTTGAGGCCTTGATTGTATTGTGGTCTTAAGGGCATTGAAACATTAGGCAAATTGATGCACAAAGTGAGGATAGGGTAGCTTTAGTGTAGTCTCAAGACAAATGGTTTGCATCAATGGCCAAGTACTATCAAGTGCTTCACAAAGTTTGGCCTGCACGAGCCATTTCAAGCTATTTGGGGGAAGCCCATTTTCACTAGCTCATGTTCAATATTATCCATTGAATAATATTTGACATGATATGACTTTGGATAAGGAAATCATGTACACATGGAGCAACATGGGGTGGTGTTAACCCCTAGATTTTCACCCTTGAAAATCTTGAGGGTTAAGAGCTAGCATGCACTATTTTGGCTGGCATTCCGAGATTCTCCCAGAGTTTAGCACTTGTGGTTAGTAGAGGTTGGTTCCCATCAGAGGTAGGTATATGATCGGTACATGGTCGTTTGGTTCAGAGTTAGAGTTGGCTTGGTTTCCCTTGCATTTTGAGAGAGATGTCTACAAACAACAGGCATTGCTACTTTTAAGGAGACACGGTTTGAGTGGGTCTCTTGATAGTTTGGAGCAGTTCTGAGCATACAGGGAGAGTCCTTGCATGATTCTAGGCCCGATAGCACTTTTTCGGGCGACATGCAGGAACTTTCTATTTTTAGCAGTTTGGGCTCCAGGTCTCAGATTTAGATTCTGAGTGTGTATTGTTGATCCTTGAAACATTCAGAGTCTTTTGGATATTTTTCGAGATGATTTGGCATAGTTTACTATTTTTAGCAGGTTGAGCACTAGGGCTCGCATGTCAATTCTGATTGCAGATTCAGATCTCTTACGGAAAAACGAGTTCAATGAGTATAAAGTCAAAGGCATTCAGACAAATTTCTATTTTTAGTAGTGTCTATTTTTGGACAATCACATGTGGCAATGTTCTCCTAGTCTTCCTGGATGATGTGGATAGTTTCCTAAAATTTAGGAGCTGCATTCTATTTTTAGAAAGTTCTATATTTAGTAAGTACGGTCATCATCCATTCAATGCCAAGTGGCACCCTCACAGGTCGACATGTAGTAGATCTACATAGTGATGTGGCATCCACCTAGCATAAGGTGCATTTTCCCAAGACTTGAGCATATAATAAATAAATTAATTGAGATGAGGTAGTCGCATAACTGGGCCTAAATTTAGCTGTATATTCCTTCGTATAATCACCTCTCCACTTGCCATGCATCAACTCTATAAAATTCGCCTTCAGTTGAGTTTAAACCACAATTTCCTAAAAAATAGGGAATCCCTAAAAAATAGGACGAAATTCTCCAATCAAGGCTTAATTTTCTCACTAACGTTTCCTCACTCGAGATATCTTCATTTTCCATGCATTATTTTCCTCAAATTCCTCTTAATTTGCTTTTAAATGCAAATTTCCTAAAATTTAGGAAAATCCCTAAAAAATAGGACGAATTTCCCCCTGGCTTAAAAATCACTCATTACTTGGCCAAATTTAGCATTTAAACATGCTTTTAATTCCTAATTTATTCCTCCATGCGTTAACTCTCCTATTCTTCACATAAGTTAATTCTCTTTCCATTCCTTCATGTGCATTAATTCCTAAATTTCTCACTCACACTTATTTTGTCATGCGCATTGACTCCTATTTTATTCACACTCCTCTCCTATATATTGGATGGTTTTCATTGGTTATTGGCGGGTTCATTGCAACAACATCATAGTGTCTCTCTCATTCTCCTCTCTCTTCTTCTCTAGTCTAGTGGCTCTTTTCTAAGCAAAGTAGTCATTGTACAGGTTGTAGGCTTGCCAAGTGTGGTGCAATCAACTCTCTTGTAAGCTTGATCAACAAAGAAGTGTGTGTTTGTCTTCAAACCTCTTTTCTTGGTGGTACTATGGTAAATTTGTGATCTGATTTGTCATTTTCTGAACTGTTTATTGTGATTATTTCAATCCTTTGAATAGTTTTTCTGCCTCTTTTCCAGTCTATTATCATTGTGCTAACCCTGCAGGTTCCCTCCAAGCAAAAATCGTCACTTTTCCTCATCATTTTGGGCCGCTTTTACACGCTGTCCAAGATGAACAACTTGCTGATTTTTTGGTTTTTTAACGCAGAGATCAGACTTTAGATTAGCAGCAAGGCACTTCAGTGTGCCTAGGGATTCCATTCAGAGGTTAGAGCGCACTAGCCAAAACGGAGAGGGGTCTAGCCCGTGACAGTTTGGGGCTTTTCTCCTATAATTAGCCAAGTTTTCATCGTTGTAAGAACAAGTTATATCAGCTCAATTGGAGGGTGGAAATTTGTGCTAAAAGGTGGTGGGGTTGATGGGACAAAAACAAGCTTCTCTCTTGGGAATGGATGAATGAGGAAGAATGAAGATTGATTTGAGGAAAATCTTATGCTCACCTTCATAAAGGTTATGAGTAGTTGATAGTTGGTCGGTACTGAATGCCATGATTGGAAATTGCCTACTTTGCTCCCATCATCTCAATCACTTGAGAGGAAGATAGGGAGGCTATAAAATCTATTAACAGCTGTAGAGGCACTCAACATGGGTTTGGAAAATTTTTGGGAGGAGAAAGATTTGAGAAAAATCTAGAGGAATTGTTCAAGAAATTTCTGGAAGGAAAAAGGCTAAGAGAAAAATTAGTAGAGGAGGTTCAGAGCTTTGTTTGAAGCAATAAACTCCTGAATGAGGTAGGACATAGGTATAAAAAGTGTCTTTGTATTTTCATTCTAATTGAAATCTAATAAGAAGACTTGCCACTATTGTGGCCTTGAACCATTTCACTTGGATTTCCTTCATACAAATTTGTTGGCTGGCTTGGTTTAGCTAGACTATTATTTCTGATACTTTTTCCCTTGTATTCTTGTCGGGAAGGTAGTAGTGTGAAGAGTTTTTGTAGATGATTGGTAGAAAACTAATTAACAGAACATCCAACATCGTCGAAGGTCTGGTGGGATCCAATTCTGAGTGGGAGTCATACAATTCCTTCAATTTCTTTAAAGCACCATAGGAGTCTTTAATGGAAATAATATGGCGACTCACCTCTTCACTTACTGTTGCAACAATCAAGGCATATGCTTTCTTGTTTTTGTTCTTCCATTTGGCAAGCTCCTTATTTGTTGTAGGTATGATAGGTCCACTATCATCCCATCCTTTACAAATGCCGTCCCACAAATTGTTAAAAATGAGAGTGTGTTTGATCTTACTGGACCATTCTGGGTAATTTTCTTTGCCGATCAACACCATGCCAACATTGGAGATGAGAGAATGCATCTTCCAACAAAACCCTTAAGCTACCCAAGAAGTCAAGGATTCCAAAGCAGAAAAGGATGCACAATGAGACTACAATGCTTCAAGTAGTTGTTTTTGTGGCCGTAGGCTAAACGTTCTACGTTTTGGCTCTTTTCCGAAGTTATTTTCCGGCGATATTTGCCTGAAATCCGACAAGTGATTGTTGGATTTGCAGATTTGAGTGGTTATTTCTGTATAATTCGTATGCCCTAGGGGTTTTTCAGCACGCTGAATCCATTTCTGCATTAAAAAATGCAATTTAAACAACATAAAACTGTGATTTCGTGCAGATTTAAGTCGTCGGATTTTGACGAAAAAAGCCAAAACGTAGAACAGTTTGAGAACGCCGTTTTTGTGTGTTGTCCACGAGCACGGAGTTGTCAGATGACTGGAGGGTGTTGATATAGATCTAGAACCTATGCCTTTACCATTATAAAGAAAAAAAGTTGCAATTTTCACATACCCAATTAATGTGGATATATAGTTTCACATCGATAGCACATGGACCAACAAAAACATAACACAAAATGCCAAAAAATGAACCGTCTGAATTTTTTTTTTACTATGGTCTTGGTGGGCAATTTTAACTTAAACTATTTCTATGTTTACCAGAGACAGAAATGTTGACGCTGACCATGTCTGCAATGAGCCTTTGCAGATTCTAATCGACAGTTCGAATCTCACAACGACACGAGCCCTTGGTGCAGTAGGATAAGATCCAAATTCTTCTTCCCAAAAGGGTTTAGAAAATGTACTTGATAGCCATCCTTTTTCTCAAGCATGTTGATGTATTAGCATCAGACAAGTACTTCCACATAGGCTCTGTGTCTAGCATGTGGAAGTCGTCCTTGTGACCTCTCAGTAAACTTTAGGAAGTTCACTTTATGAGTCATTAATTAAAGTGGATGACCTTTTAATTAATTAAGTTAAATGCCTAAGTTATTTGGCATTAGTAACTTAAGTGAGAGTTTGATTAAGTCCTAGCCGTTAGATCTAAAGTGAAGGTGAGATTAGATCTCAGCCTTTGATCACTTAGGAGATCTAGTTTTAGTGATTGATTTGGTCAAATCTCAATGTAATAAAAGGAAACCTAGGTGAGAGGATGAGACACACACTGAGAGAAAGTGAGGAGATCTCATTGAGTGGGTGAAGAGTTCGTCCAAGTGTGAGTGGGAAGGGTTGATGAAAGGTGCAAAGAGGCAACGAGAGAGATAACAACCAGGTGGGATGGGCCATCCTTGCATTGTAATCCTCTGAAGGGCCATTATCTCAGGAAGGCAGCCCAAGATTATTAAAAGAAGATCTGGTTTTCCTGCAAGGGTTTTTCTAGGCGTCGTTTACTCGAATATCTCGTGTGCAATGTGTTATGGTTTTTGTTTAATGCTTCCACTAATGTTTTGTTGATAACCTAGCTGTGCTGATAATTAATAAAGCGAGTTTATTTGGATTGTTAGTCGTGTGCTGGGTTCGTGTAGGAAAATCAACAAAGCATCGATTCTTAATAATACTTAGAAGAAGAGGGTCGACAACAATCACAAAATGAGGTGAATGAGCAAGGGAAAATCTAGATACAGATCATAGAGGAACAAGAAGCTCATGTGGAATAGAAAGCTTGCGTGGAAGCTTTGTTCGACTCGACTGAGAAATAAAGAACCCACACAGGCAGACATATCCCTTGGTTTGCGTATGGTTATAGTAGCTGAGATTGATGGCCTTTGCCTATCGTCCCACCACCAGCAAGAATGGAATCGAAGGCGGAGCCAAAGGAGGTAAACGAGATACCGAGTGGAGAGATTGAATGTATGAGGGTTCCAAGACTGCACATACAATCGAGATTTCCGAGAGCGAGAGAGTGGAAGAAACCCTAACACCTGTGCAAAGATGAGGGCGCAGATGGTAGACTAACTAAGAGGGAATATCCAAGGAGACAATCTTGTATAGGGACGTTTCTGCATGCGGGAATCAAATGCCCAATAGAGTTAAAACCTGCTCTGATACCACTGTCAGGCCAGGTATGGATAGAGGGAATGAGTAACTCAATGGATGGTTTGCATTAACGTGAGACATTCATAAATACAAAGTGAGGTGACCTTTGGTTTCATCTTCCAAGAGGTCCGAATGACCCTTCCTATTCACTTGCGACTCTTCATATTTCTCCTAAATAATATTTACAATAATTTACAAAGTACCTCAATCCCTAAGGATTAGGTATCTAACATGTTTGACCCAGACCTATTAAGTAGAGGATCTCCCTTTCTTGAAAATGTCCAATCATATAGTGATGTAAAACAACTACATCTTGTGTTATATGTGTCGTTGTGAAACTTGTCGATATGTGACCCTAGAGGCGGTAAGGAAACTAGATTGATGATGGCCCTTGATTTGGAAGAACCTCGATAGATTTCAACTTATAGTATTTGGATCGCAAAAGCTAACGAGGAACTTAGACTCATTCAGAGCTCATCTAGAAACCATAAGATTTAAATCTGATTTCGAAAATTCTATTATTTCATATGATGGTATGCAATATTGGTATGATTCCAGCGTTAGGATATAAGGCCTACCATGTAATAAAGTCAATTTATGACTTTGGAAGATGTTAATGTTCACTCATTGTGTAAAGCGGTCTATCCCACATTCATAAGTGGAAATGATCTTGTAACATCCCTAGTTTTAATCCATGCAAATTATAATGTAATTTTGTAAATGTGATTTAGGCTGGTGAGCTGATGAGTTGGGGCGAAGAGCCCGTATTGGTTTAATGTGGCTGAAGGCCAAATGGTATATTGTGAGCATTGAAATAACTAATAAAAATAGAAATCGCTAGCTGTGATATGAAAGGAATGAAGAATGATGGGGGGCTATGGTTCCACAAGAGAGAGAGGGGTCCAAGGGGGAATTAGTCATGGGCATTAGTCCAACCCACATTCCTTAATTATTATCATTATGTATAACCTTCTATTTTTCTGATTGAGTGTATGAGAAGGCAATCATTTAACTCATGTAAGAGGGTGGGTGTGAGTGGTCACATCCCATAGTTATTGGAGAGTATGGGCTGAGGTACAATCATCTTTGGGAAAAGTGTATGTCAAGTCAAGCAAACAAGCAAGGAGGGGAAATTCGTATGGCCAAGGGGGCAGTTTTTTGGACAGTCACATCTTTGCAGAGAGAATAGTTTTTACATGTAGTTTTTGGGGTAGTAAAGGAGGAACAGAGGGCTGGGAAGATCAACCATGGTATACTCGAAGGTAGCCATTGTTTGGCTATGATGTTATACAAAGAGAGAGAGTCCCGTGTGCCTGTAAATTGGGCTGTGAGCCCATGGTGCGATTTTCTGTGGAGGAAATGACTCAGAGCCTTGTGAAGATGCTATGAGAAATCCTGAAGCAACTGAGAGTTCCTAGAGTTCCCAGCTGAGTGATTCCTAGCCAACCGAATGCACTAGGGGCCCTAATAAACGAATGGTAGAGCTCGAGGGACTGTGAGTAGTGAAGGGGGTACATTCCTTGGGTAGTGCAGGTTGTGGGGAAAAGAGAAAGATGGAGGTTTGGAATTGCTGCGAGAATAGAACTTGGGTTTGGGCGGCTATGTGTGGAGAGTGGAAAACTAGTGGGCTTGATCTCCTTGTGGATTCATAGCCTCAGCTCGGGGGTGGCTTGCTGATGAGAGAAAATGATCAGCAGTGCCTATGGCTCGGAGGTTCATCCTTCGTATGCATCCAGTTGGATAACCGTTAACAAATAAGTGTTTCTATTGTGTTATTTATGATTATTCCGCTGTGTAAATGATGTGTATGAATGTCGTGCATTTGTTGTTGGCTTGAACAGTTGCATTCATGTTTAATATATGCTACTAGATGCATTTATAACTGTGGTATCAATCAACATGGTTAAATTTGTGTGTGATCTGTAGCTGGTAAGCTACATGAATTAATTAAGTAGAAAATCTTAGTTTAAATGAGTTTCCACACATAATGTTTCCGAGCTAGGTGCTGGGTACGTTACATATTTGCTTAGTGAACAATGATATATAAGGAGGTAAACTCCATTGTAATAAATGCACTAGTTATTCATTGATCATATCATATTGTGTTATTGTTAGTATCTTGCTTTGAGCTTAGTTATGTGACTCAACCCTATATAGGCTTTCTTCATTTAGTGTCTAGCTCATTTTGTAATATGGTATAAGAGCAGGGAAGAGTCTAGGAGTATGAAGTTGTGTCAAAAGTCTCGGGCCTTTGAAAGAGAAGGTTTCCACTCTTGCGACTTCCACAGTTTGATAGCCACAAAGTTTGTGTGAGTGTGAATACCTAGGGACTATTATCGATAGAGACAGATTGAGGGATCACCAACATGTCTTCTCAAACTCTAGAAAACATGATTTCAACTCTCTTAGTTGAAGAAAAGAAAACCATTGCAGGCGATATAGACGATGATACTCAATCTGAGATGGAACTATACTCAAGAAACAATTGCAACAAATCAACTAAAGACAAGGGAGAGGTGGAATGTTATTATTGCAAGAAAATGAGTCACACAACTTGGAACTGCAGATTTTCAGCCAATGACGTTCTCAAGGGAAAGCTTGAAGACAAACTACATGTAGTGAATGTAGCAATTGTTGAAGATCCACTGGATGTTGTTAGTGGTGATGATATAGCTCAGCATGGATGGTTGCCCAGATAGTTTGGGAGTTTGTGAATCTTGGGAATTATACCCTTACGGGGGTCATGAGACAACTTGATTGAGCACTGTGGATGTAGCTTAACATGGATGGTTGTCTAATAATTTGGAAGATTCGTAATTTGGGAGTTCGAGGAGGTGGAATTCGAGAACTTGGGAATTCAACTTGGGAGCTACATCTTTACGAGGGTTACGAGGCAACTTGATGCAACTCTACTTGGTCCAAGAACTGTTTTCAAAGAAGAAGCTTTCGAAGAATGCTTGGTTCTGATTACTTTTGTTGTTTTTGTGTTAAGTCAGTATGTGTTTGGCTTCAGATAGTTTGTTTTTCTTTCAATATTGTAAGCCTTAAGAGGGGGTGTTAGGATATAAGGCTTACTATGTAATAAAGTCACTTTAAGACTTTAGAATATATGTTAATGTTCACTCTTTTTGTAAAACGGTCTATCCCACATTCATAAGTGGAAATGTTTTGCTTAGTGAACAGTGATATAGAAGGAAGTAAACTCCATTGTAATAAATGCCCTAGTTATTCATTGATAATATCATTTTGTGTTATTGTGAGTATCTTCCTTTGAGTTTAGTTATGTCACTCGACCTTATCTAGGCTTTCCTCTTTTAGTGATCTAGCTCTTTTTTGTAATATCCAGAAACCTTCAAAGGCTTATTAAAACATATTTGAGAGGTTGGAAATATGATAGGAAACTTGGAAATATAGAGGGGATTTACACATACCTTTAATATGGAGTTTAAACTCTTTCTATGTAGTTGAAATCACAAAGAGATTCAAAACTATAAACAAGACTGTTAAAGGCCTTTCACATGGACACGATTTCCTTGGAAAAACCACTATCTTATAAATCTTGTGTTTTTATGCATGTAGCTTTTTTGAGTTCCATACTAGGAAGTAAGTTGCATTTAGATTCTACAAACTAGCCTTGGGATATTATTTTTGCAATCTAACCAGACATAAGAAAATGATATAAAGATCAAGCAACCATTTTCCAAGGTTAAATGAAATTCTAAGTAAAAGTGGTGCTTAAATTCCTAAGCAAGACCTTCCCAAAACTGGGTTATTTTAACCTCAATCAAACCCCAAAACCTTATTCTTATTGGTTTCATAGATCTTGTCGGATGGGATAGCCTGGTCGATGGCCAACCACTATTGACGTAGTTGGGTGGCCGACCACCATTGTCGTCATCCAATTGTGGTGGTGGTTGTGACTTGTC
Source organism: Picea sitchensis (assembly GCA_010110895.2). Classification (NCBI taxonomy): domain Eukaryota; kingdom Viridiplantae; phylum Streptophyta; class Pinopsida; order Pinales; family Pinaceae; genus Picea; species Picea sitchensis. Next base: position 36,430 of record SNQJ01S0017506.1, on the reverse strand, counting down.
CAACCGTGTCTTCTAGTCGACATTTACTTTATATTTTATTTTATTTATTGAAGCTTTCGTTAACATGAGCAAGCAACAACTGCTCTATTTTAGATTTGAGACTGGGACAAAAATGTGCCATGCTACGAAAGTCTACTATGGCTAAGAAGCCACAAATGGGAGATATCTATTCCACCAAAGTCACCCAGGACTTGCACTTGGCCCCACTCATTTTCACAAGCATAGGTGCACCCAACTATGATGTGGTTCTCCTAGCCTTGTCTCCAATGGGATTACAAAGACAGTTAGATGCCCTAGCTCTCTTTTGCGACCTTCGACAGTTGACAGTCAACTTGTGTAAAACCAAGGTTGTGATCTTTAACGGGTCGAAGAAGTCCATAGACCTTCACTTCTTCTTCAATGGGGAGGACATTAAGATCACCAGTGCCTACACGTACTTGGGAGTATGGTTTTCAGGACCCTTTTTTAGTTTGCGACTAGTCCTCCAGCCTCTGTTTGCGACCGTAGTTCTCGAGAGACAATGTTTTCGCCACCATTTTCAGGACATCTCATCCAAGATGTCTCTCATGGACTCCCTTATCTGACCCACTGTTCTCTATGGCTCAGAGATCTGGGGGCCTTCTTTACTGGAGTTTGATTGGGCCTCAGTCGAGAGAGTCCAGACCCTCTTCCTCCGACGCATCATTAGATGCAAGCAGACAGTTCCTCATCACATCATCCTAGTCGAGTTTGGAGCTCAACTCTTCCGACTTGAGACAGTGTCCGGATTGGTCTCTTTTCTACATCACCTCCGGAGCTTAGCTGACTCGGCGAAGGGGCGAGACCGATACTCGTACTTGGCTTACTGCTCTTCTGAGACCATTTCCCTCTCTAGCCCATTGGGCCGGGCTCGAGGTTGGTTTGCGGGGGTTTCAAATCTTTTAGGGTCCGTGGGCATTCAGATTGATCACCTTCCTCCTTTTCAGTATTCCTTGGACGCACCTGGCCATCTTCTACCGACCAGACATGTGTTGAACAAGATCATCAGAGTTGACATTTATAGGCAGTTTATCCAGATCACTTGTGTTAAATTTATAAGCAGCTGCAAGAGCCATTCTCCTGGAGGATGGCTAAGACCCTAGACGAGATCTAGGGCCCCCAGTGCACTCCTGGGGTACTTGGTCTGGGATCAAACAGTTAGTGCCATGGCAAAAGACCCTTGTTAGGGCCCCCAGTATACGACTGGGGTTCTTGGTCTAGAACCAAGCAGTAAAGACCCCTGAGAGGGCCCCCAGTATACGACTGGGGTTCTTGGTCTAGGACCAAGCAGTTAAAGCCCCTAGATAAGCCTAGGGCC
>SNQJ01S0017506.1:14415-34970 GCA_010110895.2 Picea sitchensis | reverse complement strand
CATGACCTTCCTTGAAGAAGGACATAACCACATGAGGGATAAGTCCCATATGCAATGATGATAAAGTAATAAGTTCACCATGAAAAATGAAGGAATGAGTATTGCCACCTTGCTAACCCTCTTTTACCTTTACTTGTGTTGGTTTAGGGTTTTTATGTTATTTTTGTTTTAAGGTTAAATTAAGTTTAAATTAAAATATTTATTATATCATGTTTAAATTGTTTAATTTAAACATGATATTTTAATTATTATTTTAACTTAATTTTACCCCTAACCTAAACTATAAATACAACCCTCTCCTACCCTCAACTTACACATCATTATCTCTTGTTTTTGGAGTGAGTGGATCTTCTTCTATCTGCGGCCCTCTTCTACTGGTGTTTCCTTGCTGCGGCCTCCTGTGTGTAGAGCCTCCTTGCTGCGGCCTGTTCTATTTTTCTTGCAGGGTTTGTGTGGTGTGTGGCAGCAGCTCCCCTTGAGGGCTGTTAGGGTGCGGCCTCTTCTTGTTTTGGTTGTGATAAATTTGCTGTGGAGGGTGCGACTCCTTCTCCCATCTGCTGTGGCTGAGTCCTAGGGTGCGGCCCTCTCCATTTTCTGCTGTGGATGAGTTCTAGGGTGCAACCCTCTTCTACTTTGCTGTGTGAGGTGCCTACAGGCTACGACCTCTTCTTCTATTGCTGTGTGGTGAGCCTATAGGCTGCAGTCTTCTCTCATCTGCTGTCTGGTGTGCCTATAGTCTGCGGCCTACTATTCTTGCTGTGGTATGCCTTTGGGTACGGCCTCCTATCTCCTGTTGTAATAGGGTTTATCCACAGTTTTCTTGTGTAGGGTTGTGAATGTTTAAACCTCCTGTTGTATGAGGGTTTGTCTTTGTGAGGGCTCTTGGTTTCATCCCTTTGGTGGCAAGAAAGTTTTTCATATTCTGGCAAGAGATCYACTTCATATAATGGATCTATGAACTGAACCTTGTTTGAGCATAATACAAATGGTTCTACATCTCCTGTGGTTGCTGTGACTTCTTCAGAGGTAAGGTTTCAAGACAAGGTATGCTACCTACTTATCACTTCCAGATCTGGACTTGGTTTTGACTTCAGTACTGTTTGATCTATTTAGTTTTGTGTATCAACTATTAGATCTGAAGCTATATATTGATTTTACATTTGCCTCTATAGTTGGTTTACTGTTTATGATCAGATTGGTTTTAGATCTGCAGATCTGTGTAATGTTTTGAGTTTAGCTTTATAGATCTGTTTCACTGTTTTGTCTTATCCTGATCTGTTCACTGTCCAATTAGTAGAGTTCTTGTTTAACTATTGAACAATAGATTTGAGTTTTAGTTCTGATCATCAGATCTAATTTTTACTGAGTTTATTACTGTATCACTTTAGATCTCCTAGATCTGAATACTAGTTAAAGTGTTTGAGTTTGATGAACCTTAGATCTAGTTGTTTTATTCACTGAAATTAAAAAGATACTACTGTTCTGCTTCATTGCCCTAATTCTAACAACTTGGGCTAATCCCCTATGGTGGGTTACGCCCAAAGATGGCCTTTTATGTTGAGCATTTTTTGGAACTTGGGGATGGGTTCATCGTTCGACCACAATATACATTCCAACACTGGGTACATGCTCTTTGCATCCCTCTAGGCTAGTTCAAAGTGGGCTCTCATAGACTTCGGGTAGAGATAGACCACCAGATTGATCGACCAAACATAATTTGTTAGCTATGCCAACTATAGGAGGTTGAGACTGAGGAGCACATCATCTTCTGGTGCCCCATTTACTATGAGATCTGGGGGTTGGTTTCATTGCTTATTCAGGGGGACTCGGACCCTCACGGGCTTCTTCAAGTATCTGGATCAGTGATGCTTAGCCTTATACATACAGGAGGCCCTCAAGCTCTGAGCCCATACCCTTCAGCCTCCTACGAGACTAAACCATATTCGATGGATCACCTCCTTCTTCCTAGTGCTACCCTCAGGAAGGGGCACTAAGAGACAAAACGACACTAGCGGAGCCCCAGACTCCACATTAGTGCGGACTCGTGGGACCTTCCCTCGTCCCACGAGATTTCAGCGACATGGCCAAACTAGATCCCCCCCAGGAGATGGATGAGATCCCCCAGACCTCATTGGTGCACTACCTCTACCAGTCAACAGCGCAACAGACGATCTAGACACCCCTCTAGGTCCCCCTCGGGGCAAACGACTATACTCAGCTTTCTTCATTCGGCCTCAAATGGCAGGAGAGATGGATCCATTCCATGACAAATCTTCCTTTCTTTTGGTTCCTCTTGTCCTTAGATCTTCTTCTCCTACGATACACCCAATCATCAGTGCAGGTATTTGAGCTCGTGGTCGAGGGTTCTTCATGCCTCGGGGTAGATCTCACTTTCTACCACTCCACCTTATTGCACTTTACTTTCCACATCTCACCTTTTATAGGAGACCTTTTGGTACTCCTGCATTGTATTGACATCATTGTACTCAACAGTCCCTTTGACCTATTTTGGTGGTCATTAGTCGGACATTAATAAAATTATCTTATCTATCTTATCATGAGCACAAGCACAAGTGTGTCATTGACAAACTCAACCCTGCTTAGGGAAATAGTGATACTTCGCTTTCATAGATCCAATTAAGCACTTGTTTACATTTATTAATTTAAATCTCAACTTCAAAAGTGTGAGATTCCCATTTTTGGATGTTTGGTTATGGAATTAGACTAATTGAAGCTCACGTGGAGAAGGGTGTTTTTCAGTGTGCAACAACACTTAATATCGTTTTCAAAACGCTTAATAATTTTTTCAACATTTCAACATTTATCTGAAATAAAACCTTGTACCCCTTCCTCTTGCACTCCTTGAGTTGGGAATTTTGGGACTTGAGATTGAAACTTAAACTTTTGTAATGAAGAATCAACAAATGGCTAGGGAAGCATGCAATGGTAATGAGCTTAGCCACATTGCTACCGCATAGGTTCTGGTTTGACGTGTACATTATATGTGTTGGATATTTGTTAATGTATGTTGGATGGCTTAAATAGAAACATTGTTAGCGTTGAAATTGTGGAACTAAGTTAATTAAACTTACCATGTACCTAATAATAAAGAATTCCCTTTGAAAAGAAAAAAATATTTATGAAATTTCTGCCTAAGGTGTCAGTGGTGTGAGCCCTACATCGAGAGGAACCATGGTAGCATAAGAAAGAATTCGAAGAGGGAAACCTTGATTAAGATACTTTACATTTTTTTATTTGCAAGAAATCAAAATTATAGGTGGGAAGCTAGATCTAGGAATTTGTTTCTCTTCATTAATCACAAACAATGCTAAAGATGCATGGTATATAGATTTTGTTGCACCAACATACATCACATACAAGAGAGATTGGTTCATGGCACTCGATGAAGAAAATGAAGTTGAAAAATAAATAATGATGATGGCAGATGACAATAAACATGTTACATACCTAAATCCTTGGGTTGAACTTTGGTTATTTGCCAAAAATTTGTTCGATAGAAAGACTATATTTGTCTATGGCAAGCCACTTAGGAGGAAGGCTGGACTACACTTCTAACCAATACTTTATATCTTTTGTAGACATAAAATGTTCATAAATTGATCCTAAATTAAATAACCCCTTGATATTTAAGTTTAATTCACTTAATATGCATCCAAAGGGAGGTGACTATTGATATATGTATTATCTCTTAGAATATTTGAAGCATATTCCTACTAGAGAAAAGGGGGTCATGGATGGAAAAAAATCGATAAAATATAAAATATCAATAACCCCAAATTGAAGTTAAGAATTAGTTTTTGTCCTCGGGGAAATGGTTCATAACATTTGGTATTAGAGCCAAGTTTTGATCAAGGGACTTGTGGGCTATGGGCTCTCCATACTTCCATGGTGACACTAGGATCTAGTGGAGTGTAGTCAAGCTCAAGACTAGGATCTTGACTATGGTCTAGGTTAATGTCTACTGCTAGTCATTATTAGTGTTGTGTTAAAGCTTAAAACTCTTTATGATTCCATTTGGTTAAGAGTAGTCAAGCTCAAAACTAGGATTTTGACTACTGTTTAGGTGAATGTAGTCTTGTCATTATCAGTGTTGAGTGGATAGGTGGAGGATGCTAGAGGAGGTTGGCTTGAGTGGAAGGGGGGAGGGATGACATATCTTAATATGTGAGGGTGAACTAGGCTTGGTTTTGAGTGTTGAGACTTGGCTCCTTGAAATTACCTCCTAGTTTGGTCTAAGCAATTATTTGTATACACTCTAGGGATTGTGCTTCAGAGAGATCAACCAAGAAGTTGTAATAGATAGGTTTTTGAAACTTTTATTAAATACTTTTTATTTTGATATATAATGTTGCAATAAATAGATATTGGTAATTATTTATATAAAATTTACATAAAATAAGTAAATTGATTTTTGTTCAATTCTAATAGTTGTAAATGATTCTTTTGGGCATGAAGACATACAAATCATTCATGTAAGTTCTCTATCTCTAAAGAATAAGAATTGTATGTGGCACGTTAGTTAGGGATGCCTAACTTGTCAATACTGGAGACGTTTGATAGTGGAACACACAAAATACTTACCTTGAAAATTATATATATATATATATATACATACATTTGGTTCCAAGGAAAATATTGTGGGGAAACCCAAGGGAACCCAAGGGATGCTTCCCCACATTTGTGGATGGCATCCCTAGTAAAACCATAAACCCTAAAATTGTTAGCACCTATTGGCACCAGGGGATTCAAAATGGACACCTATTGGCAAGGAATTAGTCAAATGCCCAATGACATTGGCAACTACTAGTTGAGCTAACCCATTGGGCTTATATGTGTGTGTGTGTGTGTAGATAAGTTATAATTGAATATTATTAAGTACGACTTATTGAGTATCAATGCAAAAGGAAACCACGGGAGAATGTTATGTACCTAAATCCTTGGGTTTAGTTGTGGTTGTATATATTTGTGTGCATGTGCGCGTGTGTGTAGATAAGTTATAATTAAATATTATTAAGTATGACATATTGAGTATCTATGCAAAAGGAAACCAAGGGAGAATGTTATGTACCTAAATCCTTGGGTTGAGTTGTGGTTGTCACCAATGATCTCTTTGATAGAAAGACCATGACTACATATGTTAGGAAATTCAAGAGGAACCTTGGAGTACACTTCTAACAATCCTTTATATCTATCTTAAGACTTTAAATGTTCATAAAATGATCCTAAATTAAATAACTCCTATATATTTAAGTTTTGTACACTTATTTTTGGATTCGAAGAGAGGTGACTTTTGATATATGTCTTACCTCTTAGGATGTTTAAAGATTTGGTTGTCATTCTTAAAATTAATTCAGAAGTACTCATTTTCATGAGCTTTAGAGTCATAGTTGAAAAAGAAGGGTCTAAAGTTCAAAGATCCAAGGACAAATAATGTTGGAGAAAGAAGAAAGGAATTATGTTAATGTTCACCATAGACCAAAGTAGGTCATCGAAAACAAAAAGTACATCAAGTAATAATAGTGATGAGGGAGTGCCTAGAGTATCCTCAAAAACAAGATCATTGCAATAAAATACCTAATAAGGGGGTGGACCCAAAAAGGTAAACCCTAGACAATGTGGTATGGGCAAACTCTATAAGAAGAAACACTTTCTAGGAGAGTATAGGAGAGTATAGATCCAATGAGTTTAGGAACCACTGCAGAACAAATGGCATCTTGCAAGAATTAATGATTGTGTGTGAATAATGCCTTGATCCATCTCTGATCAACACAGTCCCTAGGATTGTTACTTTCTTTCTCCTTAGCTCTTCCACACAACTCTAATACCATATTAGATTTATACACATAAAGGACATGGACATAAGGTACATACTACACCAATAATGAGAGAATAACTTTTTGATTATTGAGTGATATGATGTCTCAATACAGAGTAAGACAGAGGGAGAAGTATGTTATGCAACTCTTGACTACTTAATCATTTAATGGCTATAATTATGTCATGACTATTGGTTCAAGGGGTTAGCTCAATCAGTTGTTGTCAATGTTGTCGGGCATTTGGCTAGTTCCATGCAAGCAAGTGCTTGGTTCGAACATCAAATCCCCTTGGGTTAGGCATCCTAGTCTATGTTGACGGGTTTACTAGATATACCATCCACGAATGTGGGGAAGCATCTCTTGTTAGATTTTGGTAGCTCGGTGGTACTTCTACATCTATTGCGCCTAGGCAGGAGTCTGAGCAAATAACTCTCTCTAGTGACTTTATGAAGTGATTTCATAAAGTGACTTTAGAAAGTGATTTTATAAAGTCAAGTTGAGCCTTTTAATATTTAATGGATAAAAGTGACTTTATGAAAAGTGGGTCACTTAAGTGATTTAAGTGAACTCAACAAAAGATTAAGTCGTGATCGTTGATCTCAAGGGAAGGTGAAGAGTCACTCAATGGAGACCAAGGGTTAGATGAATTACTCATTAATGAGTAATAAAAGGAACACTGGAGAGATGGGGCACACCTTTGAGAGAGGAAGTTGAAGAGACACAATTTCCTAGAGAGTCGAGCTAGAGGAAAGAGTAGCAACCAAAGGGAGAGGCACAAATCCCAAGGAGGGAAAGATGCATGCATCCCAAGAAATATCAACATTAAAAGAGGGTCGTACAACTAGTGTTTGGCACTGAAATCGAGGTAGACTTTCTAATGAAGATAGGCACGATTTCCAAGGCACTAGGAGACAAAAATCTGTATAGCTAGGTGCGGCTCTTAAGCACATAAATCGAGGACATATTTGTTGCCAAAAGGAGGTCGTACAATACAACCGTAGAACAAAAATAGTGGCATGGATTTCGAGGTAGAAATCAGGTGCATTTTTCCAAGGGTTTTTGGCACAGATTTCGAGGAGGTCTGCTAGTTATTGCTATACATTTTATGTCGATAATGTTGCTGCTGTAAAACTCAGAATTTTCCTAAGAGCTCAATAAGAAAAATCTCTCCTAGATTGGTTTTCCCCTTGTGGGTTTTTCGCATTGCCCATAAATTTCATGTGTTCAATGTGGTGAATGTGCTGTTCATTTACTTTTCCGCTTGCTCAGTCTCTTGTATTTCTGCTCATAGTTACAGTAAATGCATGTGGTACCCTTTCTTTATTGGTGAATAACTATAGGAGGTTGAAATCTTGTGTTTGCTAAGTGTTTGAAATCAGTTTTTAAAACATGGTATCAGAGCTGGAGCTTTGAGGTTCAACAGACTTGATATTTGACACTTGATTTGCAGTGAGTGCAGAGGGCTTTTTGCTTGGAAGAAGGAAGGGGAAGGGTTGAGTCTCGGTTGAGAAGGTCATGGCTTCTAGCTTGAGGTTCGAAGATAGATTGGATGGGGCAACGAACTTTAGTCCATGGAAGGAGAGGATTGCATTGTTGTTGGAAGAACATGAGTTGTGGTATATTGTGCACCATACTGCCACTGCACCTGTTGTCATTCCTACAGATCCTACTCAGTTGGCTGCATATAACAAGAAGAATGTTAAGGCCAAGAGGTTAATCTTGGATGTAGTCAAAGATCACCTCATTTCACACATTTCAAAAAAAGAAGAATGCCTATGAAATGTGGGTATCTTTGACCAAGCTATACCAAAGTTCGAATGAGAATTGAAAGATGGCATTGAGAGAGAAGTTGAGAAACATGAAGATGACCAAGACTGAAAAAGTGTCCTCATTTCTCACCAGAATCACTCAAGTTCGTGATGAGCTTGGCGCAGTTGGAGAGGTTATAACAGATGGAGAATTGGTCAGGACAACTCTGTTGAGATTGGATAGCAAGGAAGGTCTTCATCATGCGTGGCGTCCTAGCATGGAGGAGGACAATGAAACTTAGCCAAGTTGATGGGTTAATCTTTTTCCTAAAGTTGTACTTAGGAAAAAGTACAATAAATGGGTTATATTTTAATGTTGACTTAATGAGCACTTTTTATAAAGTGAAAGTGAGAAATAATTTAAGTTGTGGTCTTTTAATCTTGACCATTGATCTCATAAGGTGTGTGAGGATCAATCTTGGCCCTCCATCCTTTTGGAGATAGGGTTTTTCACTTGCTCATTGAGTAAAAGAGAGATCGACTTGGAGAGGGGCGCATTATGCACAGAGAGGGGCGGTTTTCTGAAGAGAGAAAGAGGAGAATCGCTTGAGGGTTTGTGAGAGGGTTTGCAGGGAGACATAGGAGGACACTTCACTGAGATTGGCACACATCTTTAGCATTGCAGAGGTCACATCCTACAGATCTGATAGCCGTCGTACTAGGTGATGCAGTACCTACGCAAGCAACTGTACGATTACGTAGAGGCTCACGCAGGGGTGTCTTCTGGCACGATTTGGTTCAGGGGGATTTGCAAAAGGGCCGTACATTTGTTGAGGAGGTGATATGCTGAGGTTTTCCTTGGCATTTTGTCTAGGCCGATTTTGTTGTAAGAGATCTCTATATTTTCTTGCTAAATAATACAAACCTCCAAATCTGCTGCACTGGTTTTCCCTCCGGGGTTTTTCCAGGGACGATTGTCCAAAAATTACTTGTGTACATGTGATGTGATTGTTGTTATCTTTAATTGTTAAGTTCCTGGTTATTATTTTCTGCTGTGCATTATTTATTTGTGGAAGAAAACCTGACATAATCAGTTAAAAGTAAAATAAATTTGTTTAGTGAATTGGGTTTAAAGAAATTTCACAAACTCTCAATGGTTTTTCAGAGAAGTGGAACACCTTTGTTAAAGGTGTTGTCTCGAAGGAGCATAGTCCCAACTGAAAGAGATTGTGGGATGACTTCATACAAGAAGAGATTCGTGAGAAAGCTCTTTGTAGTAGATAGTCAAAGGGTGAGGAGAATGAGGAGAATGTTGCCCTCCTTGCAAAGGACATGAAGGCTATGGAAGGGGAGAAATCTTTTCATGGCGGGAAGGACACGAGTAAGGTGAGATGCTATGCATGTCATGAGTTGGGACATTATGCAAGCCAATGTCTGAGCAAGAAGAAGAAGCAGGAGCTAGAGGTATCAACATCAACTGAGTTTCTTGAGTTTACAAAAAAGTTTGAGAAGGAGTTTTCCTTAATGGCTTGTCTCGCAGGCATTGGATGCCTAGGGTGTACATGCACTCTTGCATGGTTCTTCGACAGTGGGGCCTCTTGACACATGACAGGGATGAGATCTATATTCCTCTGTTTTACAAAGATCGACTCATGCAACTATGTGGGGTGCAGGGTTAGCACAAGACATGTTCTAGCTGTGGAGGGAGTTGGAAGTGTTAAATTCCAACTGGAGTCAGGAGGGTATCTAGAGTTGGCCGAGGTTTTATATGTTCTCGATCTACAAGTGAACTTGCTCTTTCTGTCATCTTTTGAGATAGATGGATGTGGGATTTTTCTCTCTCAAGGACTGGCGTACCTATATCCAGAGGGGGTCTCTTTTGACACTAGGGTGTTGCTTGGTGTCCGGTTGGAGAGATTGTACAGAGTGCTTGGTCATCCTATAGTTGGATCCAGTGGGTGGTTGGAGCCTGAGTCAGACAGTAGTGAGGCTTTAGGGACAGGACACTGGATGGATAGGTCTTCACATTAGAGATCAACGGAGGTAGTTGGAGATGCTTTGAGTTTAGAGGGATCAGTGGCTGCCGGTGCAGTGGGAGCGACTACAACAACAGAGGACATGATGAGATTGGAGACACATTCTGGTGGTACCAGAAGTACCTCCCTTGCTAAGAGGGGTGTTATATTTTGGTAGCTCGGTGGTACTTCTGCATCTATTGCGCCTAGGCAGGAGTCCGAGCAAATAAATCTCTCTAGTGACTTTATGAAGTGATTTCATAAAGTGACTTTATAAAGTGATTTTATAAAGTCAAGTTGAGCCTCTTAGTATTTAATGGGTAAAAGTGACTATGAAAAGTGGGCCACTTAAGTGATTTAAGTGAACTCAATGAAAGATTAAGTTGCGACCGTTGATTTCAAGGGAAGGTGAAGAGTCACTCAAGGGAGACCAAGGGTTAGAGGAGTTACTCATTAATGAGTAATAAAAGGAACACTAGAGGAGAAATGGGGTGCACCTTTTGGGTAGAGTGAGAGACGAAGTTGAAGAGACACAATTTGCTAGAGAGTCGAGCTAGAGGAAAGAGTAACAGCCAAAGGGAGAGGCAGGAATCCCAAGGAGGGAAAGCGGCATGCATCCCAAGAAATATCAGCATTAAAAGAGGGCCGTACAGCTAGTGTTTGGCTCTGAAATTGAGGCAGCCTTTTTGCTGAAGATAGGTACGATTTCCAAGTCACTAGGAGACAAAAATTCGTACAGCTAGATGCAGCTGTTAAGCACAGAAATCGAGGACATTTTTCTGAGGGTCTTTGGCACAGATTTCGAGGAGGTCTGCTGGTTCTGTTTACTAGTTATTGCTGTATATTTTATGCTGATAATGTTGCTGCTGTAAAACTCAGAATTTTCCTAAGAGCTCAATAAGAAAAATCTCTCCTAGACTGGTTTTCCCCTTGTGGGTTTTTCTAGGGGCATTGCCCATAAATTTCATGTGTTCAATGTGGTGAGTGTGCTGCTGTTCATTTACTTTTCCGCTGCTGTATTTTTTCAGATTGCTTATTCTCTTGTATTTCTGCTCATAGTTACAGTAAATGCATGTGGTACCCTTGCTTTATTGGCGAATAACTACAGGAGGTTGAAATCTTGTGTTGGCTAAGTGTTTGAAATCAGGTTTTCAACATCTCTCAGGTTTCACTAGGATGTTTTCATTGGAAAAAATCATAATTACATCATCTTATTAAAATGTCTCTACCTAAGTCATTTATTGTCTTTATTACATTAAAAAAGTACAACTATATCTAACTATGACTGTTATATCTAACATTTGTTAATACCATATAGAGTTGGTTGCTTAACTACTGTACGATAGTTTCTTCCACAAGGCTAAAGTGCACGAGTAGTAACTTTAAGAATGACCAATCTAGTTTGATTTCAGTAAGCTTGAGTCACCACACACAAATGAAGGGCTTGTTTTCTCCTCATGGCATGAAGGGTTTAAACTAATGAGCTTTTATTGTTTGTCACATAAGAGAAAATGATATAGAGCATGCCACAGGTTATCGTCATAGATCATTGCAAGACAACAATCGCTGGTGTGGGCCTCCCCATGGGGAGTATGTAGGCACTTTATAAGGGTATTATGTTTGATTCTTGAGTGTAAGGGGCTCAAAATGAAGAAAAATCTGAACAAAATTTGTTGACACATTGCAGTTTGAAAGACAAAAATATGGATCATCTGCTGGTTGAATTTATTTAGTATGGGGAAACCACTATTGTTCATTTAATATTGTTTTTAGAGATTATTGAATGTAAGTTGATGGGACATTTTATGTTCTCCCTTAACATTTTTGTTTTCCAATGTTCAATGTTCAGAAGCACCTTTTCCGAGGACTTGGTGACATAGAATGCTGGCTAGAGTTAGCGATTGATTCAATGAACATTGACAGCAATATTGATAAATCAGATGGCAGGAAAAAAGTGAGTTCCAATTGATGTTAATAAAAAATTCATAGAGAGAAGGTGATTCTTAGGCAAGGTTTGATACATAGGTGATAAGTTGATCCATTTATATGGTGCTTTGCATTTATGTTCCTTCATATTCTAATTTCAGGCTCTGATTTTCTACTGCATCCATACAAGTTAAAATAGGAAGTGTGTGATTTCTAATAATTTTATTTTCAGAGACTATTTTACTTAATATTTGATAGCTAGTGTCGTAAACTGTTTTGTAGGCTTTGTATGTTTTATCGCGAGCAATTGAGATTAATCCAAACTCTGTAGCTGTATGGATGGCGTACCTTCATATCTTTTACAGAAAAGAGAAAGTGATAGGAACAGATGATATGTTTCATCTTGCGGTACACTGCCAACTTTTCCATGTGTTTCTTTGAAGGATGTTATATTGTTTATTAAATGAAAATATGGTGGTTTGCAGATCTAGAATATTAGTTTTAATCTTATTAACGAAGTATTACGAAATGTGGTGCTGAGCATATTTGTTACTTTTGTTTCATTAGCATTTGTCTTGTTTCCTCTGGTTTCAGTTACGTAACTGTGTTTCCCATTAAACTGTGAAGAACATTTTGGAACCACCAGCCATAGAATGCATAAAGGATGTGGCTTGTGTTTTCTTACAAAATGGATATATTAGTCCTTTCTGCTTGTATTTTTTCACATTGTTTTGGAACTGGCCATTCTTGCAGCTATGCTGTAGCCTAATCTAATCTGAGACTATCTTATACCTGTAACATATGATCTAAGAGTGTGTTTCTTCTGAGACTCCATAGCCCTCGTATTATGAGTCATGATTCATAGCCACTTTAATTACCCAGTTTAAATTCAGATATAGAAGACTTTTTTATCATTTTACTTCAACTTTATTAATAATGTCATTTTTTTGGGGAAATACTGCTTTTAGAAACTTATAGTGGTTCTTTGGTTAAGCTTCTATGAGGGGGCATATCTATGCTGTCAAACTCACCCAGGACTTGCATCTGGCATCATTCACATCCACTTGGGGGGTTTTGAACCCAAGACTCCACATTAATACAAGCCTGATCACCTCGCTGCTTGCCACTAGACCACATTCCTATTGGTGATTGATGTCATTCTTATAAAGTACTCTAAATAACATACTCTTTTTTGTGAAAGAATATTTCTTATATTACATATAAAACAAATACATACAATATGTACAATATAAAAGTTAAAACAGATCATCTCTTCCTTGTTGAGATAGTATACATCAGATCATCTCTGCATCTTTGAGGTTAAGGTGCAGCTCAAGCTGAAATATCTTTGGCATCTTTTACAAGAAAAAATCATTCAGCTGAAACTTGAGTGCATACCTGATCTGGATATATCTTTTGAAAAGAGGAGACAGAGCAGCTGGAACCATCAAATACAAACTTACAAGTTACAACCCAATTTCCAAATAGAAAACAGAGTTGCAATCTGTTTCCCATGCCAAAGTCTAACAAAAGATAAGAGAACAAGCTGATTTGAGCCCCCAAGAAGGGCTGCTCTCCAATGAATGGCTCCTCGAAGCATGTAAGCAAACTTCTTTTGAATAATATTCCAGCATTGGTGAGCTGTTAAGCCCTAGACAAAGCCCCATGTTATGTATAAAACCCTTTATTAATCCCTACATATTGAATTATTACATTTCTAGTGTTATATTTGTATGTAGGCTAGAACCCTTCATTGCACCCTTTCATTATAATTGTATCCCTTATCTCCTATATATATACCAAGGATACCTAGTCTTAGGATCATCTTATCTCAATCTTGTACATTGAATATGTTGTAAAAGGAGGTTTCCCCCTCGAAGTGGACTGGTACTCATTGATTTTTTATCATTCTCAAGGCGTTGGTTCATAACATGAGCAAATTCACAATCTGAAAAAATGTGCTTACTTGGCTCCTGTATGGAGCATTGAGGACATTTGTCATCAGTGAGACCTGTGTTTTGCTATCTGAGCTTTAGATGACAGCGCCTGAAATAAAACTAGCCATTAGAAGAGACTGAGTTTATATGACAGCCTGAAATACCATACCTTACTCAACCTGGTGATCCATTTAAATTCTGGATTTGAAGAGGACCAGTGTGTGTTAAGAGTAGGAGCTAGAACAATCTTTTTGTGCAAGAGATGATATAATTTCTGGCTGTTGTATTAAAAAATAGGATTCTCATATTGTCATCTCCAATCTCTCCATATAGGGCCATGTATATGGTTATTTAATTTAGGCATCTCTTCTGTGGGAATAAGGCTCAGGAGCTCTCTAACACTATTTCTGTATGATGCCAACAAACACTTACTGCGGGAGAGGGTTCTCCACTCTAGGCATGATCTGTTTTCTGCATCCCACAAATTGTTCCAGCAAGATAAACCTTTTTAGCTTAGTCTTTTTGTCTGAAAGGGTTTGAGTTCAACAACACATCTATTTCCAGTCTTCCAGCACCAAATTTATTTGAAGGGCAAGTCCCATCCTCTTCTGCTGCCTGAGAGCATCCCATATGTTTTTGATGATGAAAGATACCTGAATTCTAAACATCCGAGGGGCTGAGAAAATATCACACATGTCCTGAGGATAATTAAACATTTTCAATGAACATTACCTCGAGTGGCAATATCAGTAAGGTCTAATCCTCATATATTGGAAGATGCAGACATGCCAGGAAACTAAAGGGAGGCCACTTTCACCACCATACTTAGCCCACAAGAATGATCTGTTCAGTCTCTCAAGCTTATCAGAGCGAGACTTTCTTGTGGGCCAACAAGAAACTTAATACACATGACTAGACTTCAAGATTTGGAAATGATAGTTTTCCAGCAATAGGGACATTTTATCTTGCCAAGATGGAAGTTTGGTTTCAAGCTTCTTTAGGAAGCAATCCCACATAGCAATTGGAAAAAGCCCAATCCCAAAGGGATGCCAATATATCTAACAATCTCTCCAGTGCCAATATGATTCCAAAGAGGGATCCATTCAGGGGGAACATCAGGGGCAATGATCCAAAATTCAGACTCTTATTGATTGTTAGGTTCTTTTCAATTTTTATGCTCTGATAGCTATTCTAATATGTCCAAATTTGAGACTGCCTGAACATTTTATATTCTCCAACTAAATTGTTTGTCTTGAGAACATGTAGTCCTTATATATTAAATAATCAGTTATAGTTACACAGCGTCATTTCTAATGTAGAAAATTGTCCTGTCTTTTTTATAAAGCTCTTTCTTACTCGGTACTCTTATGTAGCATGCTCTTTATGTCATTCATGCAACAGGTGCAGCACAATAAAGGTTCATATGAACTTTGGCTTCTCTTTATAAATAGCCGGCTTCAATTGGATCAGAGATTGGAAGCTTACAAGTCTGCAATCACAGCATTATGCCAGAATGTAGGTGCTGATGAAAATCATGATAAATCAATCAGTCCATTTGTTCTGGACATTGTTTTACAGATGCTTAATTTTCTGTCTATGTCGGTCTACAAGCATAAAGCCATGACATGGATTGATGAGCTCCTTTACTGTTCATCTGAAAATTATGGTAAAGAGCAGTCAGAGTTTATCGGTATCTCCACTGTATTGCCATATTTGAGAAAGAAGGATGCTTGTGTACTTATGGTCTGTTGTACATATTTCAGAGTATATGGGAAGCTTCCTAAAGCTATTGTGGGGCGGCTTGAATTTGAGCAGGAATTACCTTTTGATGTTGATTGGCATAATTGTCAACTTTCAGAAGTATTTAGAGATAATGCCAGGAAATTGATGGACTTTGCAGTTTCTAGTCTCAGTGAATGTTGTGCTCATGATTCTCTTGAGTCGTGGAAGAATGATAAGGATACTCTTTTAACAGTGCATGCATTGGTTGTTAACCATGTTAAATTTGTGTCAGCATTTGAAGGATTGACAAGTGCACACAACCTCTGTTGCCATTATAGAAAGCTCTACCCGACATGTGTTGAACTTGTTCTCGTCTCTTCTTGCATTGAATCACACTGTGGAGGTGACATAGCAAACATTAATGTTTTTCAAGAGTCAATATTTAATTGGCCAGACAACAAACCTGGTATTCAGAGTCTTTGGAATCTGTTTGTCCATTATGGTTTAGATTCGAAAGGTGTTGATTTTGCAAAGGATGTAAGCAACCAATGGTTTTGTTATATGGACCAAAATAAAATGCTTGACAGCATTATTTCCTTAAAGGGTGCAGGTTATCATATGTTCTGTCCTTCAGAGCATGAAGTGGATAAGCAAGGAGTGGAAGAATCCAAGGACAAGAGAAAAGAAGCTCATCATTTTTTTGCAAGAACAGACATTGATCAGAGATGTTGGTCCCAGGAATTGATGTTTGGTCTATTAAACCTTGCAATGCATAGATTGCTGAATAATAATGCCAAAGAAGCTCAAACTGCTGCAGACCAAGCACTGAAGGTAGCTTCAGATGATAGAGATGTCAAGCATTGCATTAGAGAATATGCAGCACTAGCTTTCTTTGGTTTTCCTGAAGAATTTGAAACAATAAAGAACGGGTTTGATACCAGGATGCTGCAAGTACTTGATAAGTGCTTCCAAGATTCTCAGTTATTTCCTGTTGCTAAGCCATTGTCACGAGCTTTCTCTGAGAAGATCAAGAAGCCAAAAATTCGCCTTTTTTTTGACAATCTCCTAGGTCCAATTCCTCTAGATTCTTCACTCTTGAATTCAGTTATAGAGATTTGGTATGGGCCATCTCTTCTACCCAAAAAGTTTGGTGCATTGAAGGATTTAGTAGATTTTGTTGAAGGTCTTTTGGAACTTGCACCTGCTAATCTCAACTTGGTTCTCTCCATGTCTAGGTTGATAGGTCAAAGGTACAATTCACAGAGCATGTCTTCCATGGCTGCCCTTCTTTGGGCAAGTTCACTTTTGATCAACTGTATATTTCAGTCATTTCCTGTAGCCCATGAAGACACCTGGATAGAAGTAGGGAATTTTCTAGAGCTTCTAGATATTGACATTATCCTTGAAGAGTTTTACCAGAAAGCTTTGTCTGTACATCCTTTCTCTATTACTTTGTGGCATTCTTTCCTTAACTTCCGTCAACGCACTGACAATTTAGGAGGAGTGGTGGAAGCTGCAAAGCAGCGGGGTATTGTTCTTGATTAAATGGAATTCTTCAACTTCCTCTGAAATAGTACAGGTTTTGTTAATGCACCTCAATCTTGAAATCAGAAGGGGTGTGTAAAAGTGAAGGTTGCTTCCAATGATTTTGCTGAGATTGAGTTGACATCTTGGTTGGAGTCTCCTGACTCGGGAGTGGATAGAATAGCTTCTTTACTTTTTATTCCTTTGGGACATTTAGTGAAGAAAGCAGGTTGGCCAAAAGGTTGTATAATTCGTTTTATACAGGAATGAAGATGCTGTGTTTCATCATGATTCATCACTGTTCTACTAGCTTGCCTGCCGGTCTAGATGCTGGAAAGAAACAATTCCTAACACAATTTTCATTATCTCCTTTTTTTTCCAGATAAGATTATGATGGTGCTTCTGAGATTTTTTTAAGCAGTATGTAGTCTCAGGAATGTTTATGTTGTATGAAGAGCTCCCTGGGAATTCATGGACAGCTTTATCCTGTGGAACTACAAGAAAATTCTATTAGGTCAGTCTTGATTTCTCTTCTTTTGCTACAATTATGTTTCTCCTTATAGAGTTTCTGATTCTACTACAGGGTCTAAGGTTTACCTGTTTGGGTTCACCCCAAATAGGCTTTTGATTTTGATCTTTCATTATTTATAATCTTCCTAGATGATCTAGGCAGTCTTCCATTCCTCTTATTGCTTGTACTTTATAGTTCCACTGACCTACGTTGGTCACTTGTGTTCTTTAAGATAATTTTATTTCAGATAGCATTTCTATGCTGAAAATCTTTGTTTTTAAAACATCCGAATTTACTGATTTTCCATCCATATATGTTGCAGGTGAGTTTTAATCTTCCCTTGGGATCCTTAAGGTTTGGATATTTTTGGTGCAGTTGTCCTTAAGTTTCCTTCCATGTTCTCTATATTGTGTCTCAGTCATCATAGTTTTGTTTTCTACCTATTCACTCTTCTTTGTATTATTGATGAACTGAGTGCCCACATTGTGGAGGCATTTTGAAGTTGTTCTTGATTTCTATTCAAGTTTTTCACAGGGACTCTGTGCTGTTCGTCAAGCTGTTATGCTAGAGGATTTTCTACATTTGCATATTCTTGGGCAGAGTACCTGAGCAGAAGCTGCCAACTCATCTGGTTTTCCCCTGGCAAAGCTGGGATTGTAAATGCTAATGCAAGTCTTTATTGTGCTTTTTGTAGATGTCTGCTCATGTTGAGAATGGTGACTGAGTGATGGTGTGTATGATGGCAATTGGTACTCGTTGCCAGCAGGCTACCTTGTTTTGGCGGGAAAGCAGGTAGTTGTACTATTTTGAAGCATTTTGTTAGCTTTACATAGTGATGCTCTGCAAGCCCTTTTTTTTCTGCTCTTTGAGCAATGATGGCAGGTCAAATAAACTTTACAGGGAAAAACAGTTCCGAATAGGACTATAGAGAAGATGTCACAGGGATTCATATTTAACATGTAACCATTTCTCTAATAAAAGTTTATTTCAACATGGGACGCTTGAATGTTTTAACAGAAAAAGAATGATGATTGAAATTGTACGTTCAGGAGTATTTTAGTGGTGACTTACTACTAAACATGTTATGTGATTTTATCATATTGATTGTAGTTGTGGTAGTTCCACATTTTTATCATTTAAGGCTTGTGCATCATATAATATTGTGCTAGGTCTTGTGGTTATTCTGAACAGGCATAATTATGGGAACCATGGGATTGAGAAATGTGAGTGGATGATTGAAGAGTCAAGACCAGTATGTTGTATCATGTTTCATATAAAATCATTTGCTTTTAACAAAAATAAGAGTCGTGGATTTATCAAGTAAAATGATACATCATAAAATTGTAATGTGACTCGTGACTATCGTGGTATGTTACTGGTATACAGGTTGCATGTCCATCCCTAAGGATGCCATAAGGGATATGTCCTTGTGATAGGCCATGCTAAATATATTGGGATATACCTAGTTAAGTAACCTAGACGTACCCACCCCTATAAAAGGATACAATAAACAGGAACACCTATCTCTAAGGAGGCAAGCAACCTAATAACGTTTTTGTATATTAACAAACCATTCTGTCCTAGAGTGCTTAAACAAATGAAAGCAGTAGTCTCCGTTAGTTGTGCTTCTCTAGTTGATTATGCAATGCTAATGAAAAAGCATGGAGAAAATGAAAGTAAAATCCAGTGGTTTTATTTGGAAATTCCAAGCCCAACCCAAGAAGCATAGCTGGAGATGGTTCCTTGTGTATATCAAGGAAAAATGTGGATGAGAACATAACAAGCTGAATATGTAGAAGGGCTGTTTTGCACATGCAGATTAATTAAAGGCAATACAGGGTTTTGTTCTTGACCATGCAAGTTCTGTACGTGTCGACCTATTTAATCTACTGTAACAGTCCATATGAACCTAAACAATGTTTAAACTTAATGCGAATATATTTGGACACAATACGATGTGTGATTGCTCTTAATATGACTTAATATGAGAGTCCCGTGATCGCTTCATTTGTTTGCACTGAAGTGTTAAAGTTTGTAGCTCAGACAGGTATTTCCACAAGTGTCTTATTGTGGAAATCGTCATTTAAATGTATCCTATGCTTTTTCAGAGTTCACAAATCATGTTATTAATTAATTAATAAAGTGAACGTCTTTTTATAAAGTGACATTTAATTAATAAAGTGACTTAAGTTAAGTCACTTAATTATTTAATTAAATGAGAGCCATTGATCTCATGGTTAGATCTTGACCGTTGAAATTAAGGATTTGGCTCAAGTCAATGTTATAAACGGACGAAGGGGGTAAAGGATAAGACACATTCATTATTCACAGAGTGAGTAATTGGGCGAGAGAGAAGATAGAGCAGCAGCAGCAGCAGCAGCAGCGGCAACAAGTCTAAGGGCATCAGTTCAGCTGCACGCAAAACGAAGCAACAGAGGCTGTACAACAGATCTGTAAGGTCTGCACGGATCTGTACAATTGTATGGATCCGTAAGTCCGTATGGTACAGTTTGTACGACCAGCCTCAAAGATTAGCCAGCACGGATTACGAGGCACTTATTTTTCAGGTTTGCAGTGATTTGTAGTCTTTTCTCTTCCAGAGCCATTTTCCCTGTTAAGAGAGCTCTTATAAGTTCCGACGATTAAATGAAGAACTAATTTGAGGAGCAGAAAATTAATTGTGTACTGTGTGGTTTGTTTTTCTAGTTTCTGCTGCATTTAAAGAAGTAAATTATTCCAGTGTAGTATTTAAATTTAATCTACTTGCTCAGTTTGCTGGTTTTAGAGAAATTTACATGAAACAACATTAAAATGAAGTGGTTGAAGAAGATGAACACATTTGCTAAAACATCCTCCATTTGAGAAGACATAGTTATGAATTTCAAAGATTGGAAGAATTGATTGACCCAGTGGTTTTGAGGTTTCCTCTTCACCCTTTGCACTGTCAGATACCCAATATTGCAAGAACTGAATGAGCTAGGATTTAGAGAATATGGAGCTTAGTTTTGATTGCAACCATCTAAGAACAGTGTTGACAGTATTGGAGGTGGGTGAAGATCCCCCAAAACAATTTTATGCCACGGTTGTATCATCACATGTGGGTACAGGTTATAAGACAGATGGAACATAGATTTTGGACCTGTCGTCGTTTTAGTTTTAACTAGTAAAAGGAGGTAAAAAATGTAATATGCGAGATATAAAAAGTATGCAGAACAAAAATAAAATGCTAGAAATGGCAGAATAACAACAATATAACCAGAACAATCACCACAATAGCACTGAAATGATATAAGAATAACAACAGAAATAACACTTTGATTCTGAAAGCAATGTTC